>CANSZD010002954.1:0-40000 GCA_947648045.1 Beta corolliflora | reverse complement strand
CCATGTACTAAGCATGTCAAGCTTAGGACATGACCTAACACAAGATTGCTCGAAACACCCAACCAATGTATTAGACCCCCTCCCCTCCTTACCTCGCCCGTGTACCCATGATCACCTTTCTTACTCTTTGTCGTATTCGCCTTTGATTAGACATCATAAGCCTTGATGAAACCAATTACCCTCCTCGCACCATTACGAGGATGTGGATACCTTTATTGGCTCACCATGGGATAATCAGTAGATAAGGTACGAGGGATGACGTTATTGTATTTATTGGAATGATTTCTTCGAAAATAACAAATGAGACAAACGATCAATAAACCCTTCGACGCCCTGTATCTTGGGCATATTTGGTTGGATGAACCCTCTAACCACTACTTTGAATGAGATAACGTCCAATAATCACCATTGGTGTCTCTTAATTAGGAATGAATAGACATTGTTGCATTGGTCGATTTAAGCACGCACATGACTCAACACTTTAGGCTTAGAATACCGTACGACTTAATGTGGAAATCACATAATAGTTCGATTCCCTTATGGTCATGTCCTAAGATGTCATGGGTCATGTCTTTAAATAATATCGACCAACACAATGACTATTGATTCATTGGGGAGAAATATTGGATGTGCCGATACCCGTCTTCGTGATCACTAGTCCCGATACGAAACTCCTAGGCAACTATTTGGCGCGGGATCGATTCCCCTTGTTGGCGAGCTTAATATTTTACTTTTAGTAATTTGTTCAGGGCAGTGTTTTATTTTCACTTACACCGTGTCCTTTTATTTTCTAACTAGTGATAGTCCCCAAGCGATGCCCCTGGGTTGTTTCTTTTTGTAATTTATTGTCTAGTGAGGAAAAATTAACGTCATAATAATTTGAATAATACACCCTTAAGAGTTTGGAAATAAAAGCAATAACTTCACTTTCTATATGGAATTTGAGTAAGAGTATGTCTACAATAGTATATTATTATTAACATAAATATGTTAGGCATCTAACTACTTGTGTTAGTCTTTTAATGAGATATAATTACAGAATTTATTATATTTTATTGTGAAATAATAAACAATAATGTTATGTTGGATTCATGGTTCTGCTTTCATTTTTCATTTCAAAGGTCACGTGTTCGATACCTTATAACTACACAACATCTATATATTAAAATCTGTGCCTATGAAAGTGTATGTGCCACGTGGCACTCTCCTCAAACTTCTAATGTAATTTATTTTGTGTCCATGTGTACTCCTTAATAAAAAAATTGTCTAATTGCAATAAAATATACTTGAAAACTCAGACTTTTTTTATTTTTTTTGCTAAGTAAGTAAGTAGATTCATTAAACCAACAAATTTCATCTTAAACAATCCAACAAGGAGACAAACCAACTAGGTTGGACCCCCTCCTAGAAGGATTGAACCCAAACACAAGACATTAGCCTTCTACCCTCTTACACAATTTAACAATAGTAGCAATACTAGGCAAGCATTGTTGCCAAAATACAGAATTCCTACTCTGCCATATACTATAAATCAAAGCTGCTAAAAAGGCATTAATCACTTGTTTCTGAAATTTGGATTTGCTTCCACTCTGTACATTCCTGAACAGTTGATGCATATCTATTAAGCCTGAATTAACACCAAGCCATGTCTTCAGACTCTTTAAACATTCAGTGCCATAATGGCACTGAAAAAACAGATGACTATGAGTTTCTTCAAAACTTCCACATATTAGACATATTAGACAGAGTGCATTCCCGACTCACACCAACTGCGATACAATCTTCATGTAGTATGTAGCCTAGATTGCCTAATACACTCGGACTTTATTGTCTAATGTTTGAAATAAAATATGATAAAGTCTTATAATAAATATACTTGACTAAAAAAACAAAAACAAATATATACATCTCTAACAAAATTTCTCTTACCACAATTTCTTTTAAGCTATTATTTTTAAATTTAAATCTTTCAGATTTTTTTACTTTTCACTTACGACTTGTCCGTTTAATTTCTTGGAACATCACCTAATAAGTTTTAATTTTTTAAAAGGTCCTAATAAAAGGCTTAAAAGGCATTACTAATTCTGGGTTTTAGGACATGATTGGTACGGCGTTGGACATGTCTCGGGTCGATTTCCTTGGGAGAAAAAACCAATCTCTCACACCAATGGGACGGATGATCACCCCCCATGCAATGTATCATGGACATATGTGGTTGGATGGAGTTTTTCTTTCTCCAAAAGGTACTATTTTCACATTTAATTTTTCGGATGGAAAAGGGTCACTTGATCACTTCACCCCTTAATAAATGCGAACCCTTCATAATGTTTTAGGTAATGACCCATGTTACTTGGGGCGATTACCTAAACTATTACTATGTTCTCGCATGTACAATGGTACATGACTCTCCAACTAGCTCTCCACTCTCTCACATATATTCTCTCTCTTCAAGTTACCCTCAAGAACTATGTCTAAAAACACCCAACAACAATAGAACTCTTTAAAGAGCTCTCAATTCAACTTTTCACTATGTGGTGGTCCCCATGTCAATAAATGAACTTCATTTCATATTATGATCAAAGTTATATAAATAAAGATATTCATGTAAATTAAATATAATTACAAAAAAAAATTATCTTTTTCATAATTTATGTAATGTGGAATTTTTTTAAAATAAAATATTAATTTTGAATGCTAATATTTAATTTCATAAATTAAAAAAATATAGTAGATTTTGTGTATGAAATATATCCATTGTTAGGCTCATTTTATAGATAAAGAAAAATTATAGTTGTTGGAATAGTAGTTTTGTTTTATTTTCATAAAAAAGACCATTAATGGTTGCAAGAAGAAAAGAAAACTTAATTGCAATAGTATGTGGGCCCCGGATATTGGAGAGCCATTTCTCCTTCAACCCAAATAGTATAATATTCTAGTCTAATTATCACTAGAAATTAGGAACCAAAAGCACTAATTTTAAAAGAAAGTTCCCTATTGAATAAACAAGGACAACATAAATGTTAAAATAAACAATCGCATTTTTATAACCATCTTGAGTTTGTTTTAAGTAATGACCCATGTTACTTTGGGCAATTACCTAAACTAGCTAGTACTCTAACACTAACTAGTTGAGTCATACTACCTACTTTGATCACTTAGTAATATTCTAGTCTAATTATCACTTAGAAATTAAGAACCATAATTTGAAAGACCTAATTTTAAAAGTAAGTTCCCTATTGAATAAACAAGGACAACATAAATGTTAACAAAAACAATCGCATTTTTAGAACCATTGTCAGGTTTGTTTTAGGTAATGACCCGTGTTACTTTGGGCGATCACTTAAACTATTACTATGGGAACTTTGAGTCATACTAGCTTACTTTGATCACGTAGTAATTTTATAGTCTAGTTATCACTAGAGATAAGGAATCATCACTAATTTTAAAATCAAGTTCCCTATTTAATAAACAAGGACAACATAAATTTTAAAATAAACAATCGCATTTTTTAGAACCATCGTCGGTTTGTTTAAGGTAATGGCCCAATGTTACTTTGGGAGATTGTCTAAACTATTACTCAAGGAACTAACTAGTTCGAGTCAGACTAGCCTACTTTGATCACATAATACGATTCTAGTCTAGTTATCACTAGATATTAGGAAAATTAATGGCACTTGTGTCTATTGATTCATAGGAGACGAGACATTCTACACAACATAATGGCTCTTGCGTCTCGGTATGGATGAAACCCCGGACCATAGTGGCTCACCATGGGATAATAAGCCGATAAGGTACGAGGGATGACATTGTTGTATCTCTTCGAATGATTTATTCGGATAGAACAATTGCGACAAGCGATCAATAAACCCTCTCGACTCTCCGTGTCTTAGGCATATTTGGTTGGATGAAACCCTCTAACCACTACTTTCAATGAGATAACGTCCAATAATCACCATTGGTGTCCCTTAATTAGGAATAGACATTGCATTGGTCGATTTAAGCACATGACCCAACGCTTTAGGCTTACAATACCGTACGCCCTAATGTGGAAATAAAATTATAGGTAGATTTCCTTAGTTAACGTCCTAAGATATCATGGGTCATGTCTTTAAATATTAGCGACCAACACAATGACTATTGATTCATAGGAGACAAGACATTGTACACAACACAATGGCTCTTGCGCCGCATTAAGGATGAAACCCCCTAATTGGCTCACCATGGGATAATAAGCCGATAAGGTACGAGGGATGACGTTATTGTATTTATTGGAATGATTTCTTCGAAAATAACAAATGAGGCAAACGATCAATAAACCCTCCGACGCTCTCGTATCTTGGGCATATTTGGTTGGATGAACCCTCTAACCACTACGTTGAATGAGATAACGTCCAATAATCACACCCAATGATGAGGAGGATTCCCATCCCCTACAATTACAAACTTGGTCTATTTCAAATATGAAATCAATTCATCATTACGCCTATTTTATCACTTCCAATGTAGAACTTTGACTTCACTGATCACGAAACTTAATAAGGTTCTTTTGTACTTCAATTATATTAATTAAAGCAATTAATCATCAAATATTTAATACAAAAAATAAAATAAAAAATAAAATCTTAATTTTGTACTACCATCTAAACACTACTTTGAGTGAAATAATGTCATAGAATAACCATTTTTTTTTTTGACATCGAGAGAATAACCATTGGTGTCTCCTAAGAATGAATAGCAAATTAGCAATTATTATCAATTGATCCTTATAGCAATTGATCAATATAAACCACCGACTTCAATAGAATACATATATATAATATCTAATTAATTACCTAGACAATAATACAATCTTGTTTCTTATTAGAGGAGTTGATGGGGTATATTTTATTAGAGGAGAGAGAAAGTTGGGTAACTTTTTATTGATCAAAGGTAGAGTGTGGGCCAAAGGAGTGTAAAAGAAATAATATATTAATAGTGGGACCATACCAAAAATGGAAGTGTTCAAACTAATTTGGGAAAAACATAAAAGTAAAGTGTTCGACTATTCTCGGGACGGAGAGGGAGTATTTGTTAAGGCTATCATTTGTAAAGTCGGGTCATTTATTGAAATTAAACAACGATTTATATTTTTTATAATAGTGGCGAATTAAGGACATGACACAACATTTAATTTAATTGCGTTCGTGGAGATAATAACATATTTGATAAGGCTATCATTTGTAAAGTTAGGTCATTTATCATTTGTAAACCTTATATTATCGGCTTATTATCCCATGGTGAGCCACTATGATCCCGGGGGGTTTCATCCATACCGAGACGCAAGAGCCATTGTGTTGTGTATTTTTCACCCTTTAAGGACCTCCCATTTTTTTTTTTTATCATTAAGGAACTCGATAAGATTGGCTTTATTAAAAAAAAAAATGCCGTATGCACTTCAAACATAAATAATAAGGAGATCCGAGTAAATAATAAAGTCGTAAAAAACATGTCGTGTACACTTTTAAAAAAAGGCACCGTGCGAGGTCGTAAAATTTGACATCTTTATTAGACGACATTTGGCATGCTTATGAAGTGCCAAATCATTATCATTGAAATAAATAGAGTTCCAAACTAACAAAAACTAGTTTTTCGACGGGCGATTCCCCGGGTCGCTCCACAACTATCTAAAATATTCTTATTCAAAAGTTTTGTACTTTGTAGTTGATTTTATAGCTTTTTAGTAAAATTTTGTCTATTGCAAAATTGAAGTCATCAGAGGGCCCATGCCAAAAGGCATCATACTAATGAAGTTGGTGAACTACTTATAAACTAGGTAACTCTTTCTTATCTCCCGATGTGGGACTTGGTATGTATACCCAACATTTTTGTCTATTGCAAAATTAAAGTCACCGTAGGGCCCATACCAAAAGGCCTCATACTAATGAAGTTGGTGAACTCTTATAAACTAGGTAACTCTTTCTTATCTCCCCGATGTGGGACTTGGTGTCTCTATAATTAGGAATGAATAGACGACATTATTGCATTGGTCGATTTAAGCACATGTAGGTAGATTTCCTTAGGGTCATGTCCTAAGATATTTAGATTCATGTCTTTAAATAATAGCGACCAACACAATGACTATTGATTCATATATAGGAGACAAGACATTCTACACAACACTATGGGTATTGCGTTTCGGTATTAAGTTATGCGGTTTTTAAAAACATCTCGTGGAGTAATATTAAGTGCATGCTCATATCACACCATTTAACTGCCATACTCATTGGTATCCTCGATGTCTAAGTCTATATATAGACTATTCGTAAGTTAAGTACCATAGTTACCTTTCTTCAAAAATAAATATTAGAAAAATACCATACTCATACTTGTGCACAAATAAATTTCTCTTTGATATTAACATATCCATGGAGCGAAGCAAAGTACCAATTCCAATAAAGATTATCTAGCCGAGAATAAGGAAAAATCCGCAATTTTTTCTTCAGACGATATACTTATACATCTTGCATTTTACTATAACAGGGTATACTTATTCAGATTGCATTTTTTATTTTTCTAACAGGAAAATCAAATTGTTCTCATGCAGGAGGAAACGGAGAAGTCGAAGAACAAACGTAAATTTCAATATGAACAAGGGTGTGATCATCCAACCGCCGCTAAGAACATTTTACTTGTAAAGTAAGATTTATAAGATACTCATTATGTTTTAGAGTTAAAAAATTCTGGTACTAAATACTATTTTTTTTCCTGCCACAAGCGATGGGCATGCAAAAGAATGCCAATGTTTGATTCAGGAGAGTCATCAAAATCAAACAATGTTGAAGACGAATTTTACGCCTGCAACTGCATTAAAAGGGCGAGAAGGGAAGAGCGGAAGACTGCATGGGATGGACCGAAACTAGCAAAAGATTTGTATTTTCAATTATGCAAGTGGCATCCCATTTATGACGACGTACCACAAGGACCACCGAATTCATCAAAATCCAAGGCATAATGGAAAATATTTATATGCGTTTCGCGAGATAGATCTTGTGCGCTCATGTTGGCATGTAGGGAGTGGGGACGTAGCATCCCATATTGGAGGAATGACATTGCTACAAAACGTTGGTATGGAGGTAATCCACGTATATCTAAACCAACGCGGAGAATGGATGACAATCCACCAACACCGCACACCGCCCTCATTGACGATGAAAGAGATGGCAAATCCTCGAAGGGTGATATGTTGGCGTAGAAAATAGGTTATTTTATATGTATTTATGTTATTTATATTGTATTTTTGTCCGGGTGTGTACATCGGTCTTGCAACATGATTAAAGTTAGTAAGATGACATAGTGTCCTAAAATTCCCGTCTTCATTACATTCGATATGCAATTTTAAACCAAAAACAAAACAAAATTTAAGATACTAACTTTACAAATGATGACCTTATAAAAATATGTTATTATCTCCTCTTGAAGTAACATAATTAAATTAAGACATTAGGCTAGCCTAAAATGTTGGGTCTCTTTTTTCATATTAATTAAATTATATTATCTCCTTATTTGGAAGTTTCGTATTAGGATATGCCTTCTTTAAACGTTTGTGCCACTGGTTTAAACGTCTACTAAAGACGTTTATACCATTGAACAAACGTTACTGAAGGCGTTTGGACGATGGCCCAATCGTCGGATCAGTGGTAATAGGGGTTTATTTCATGCAACCAAATATGGCCAGGATACATAGCATGTAATAGTTTATGTGCTAATCTTCTTAGATCATATCCTTAAAGTAACCAATATTTAACTGGTGTGAGAGATTTGTTGTTTCTTCCAAGGAAATTACCCAGACATGTTCAAGACCGTACGGTCATGTCCTAAAACATTGGTTATTATCATTTAGGAATTAGTAACGCCTTTTAAGTATCTTTATTTTTGGCTATTATTATTTAGGATAGAGTTATCAATAAGCCTTTTATTAGGACCTTTAAAAATAAAGACTTATTAGGTGATGTTCCAAGAAAATAAAAGGACAAGTCGTAAGCGAAAATAAAACGACCTTTTAAAAAATAAACACTTATTAGGTGATGTTCTAAGAAAATAAAAGGACAAGTCGTAAGCGAAAATAAAACGCGGCCCTGAGCAAATTACAAATAAGAGAAATAACTTGTTGGCTATTATTATTTAGGAGAGAGTTAGCAATAAGCCCGTTATTAGGACCTTTTAAAAAATTAAGACTTATTAGGTGATATTCGAAGAAAATAAAAGGACAAGTCGTAAGTGAAAATAAAACGCGACCCTGAGCAAATTACAAAAAAGCGAAATACTCAGCTCGCCAGGAAGGGGAATCAATCCCGCGACCCTCAGCTTGTAATAGTTAATGTTGTAATCTTCTTAGCTCATGTCCTTCAAGTAACCAATATTTTATTAAAATATAAAACGCTGTTTAATTTCAATAAATGACCTGACTTGTGCATATTGCTTCGATGCGATAATAGTGGGTCACCCCATATGGTATGAGCCATGAGGCATGACGTTGTTGTGTTTCTTCGAAGGATTTACTCGGATTGAACAATTGAGCAAATGATCAATGAACCCTCCGACGCTCTGTATCTTGCGCATATTTGGTTGAATGAAACTCTCTAACCACTACTTTGAATGAGATAACGTCCAATAATCACCATTGGTGTCTCTTAATTAGGAATGAATACGCGCCATTATTGCATTAGTCGATTTAAGCACATGACCCAACACTTTAGGCTTAGAACACCGTACGACTTAATGTGGAAATCAAATAATAGGTAGATTTCCTTAGAGTCATGTCCTAAGATATTTAAGGTCATGTCTTTAAATAATAGCGACCAACACAACGACTATTGATTCATATATAGGAGACAATGGCTAGCTCTTACGTCTCGGTAAGGATGAAACCCCCGGACCCGAACCATAGTGGCTCACCATGGGATAATAAGCCGATAAGGTACGAGGGATGACGTTATTGTATTTCTTGGAATAATTTATTCGGAGAGAAAAATTGAGACAAAATATCGATCAATAAACCCTCTCTGTATCTTGGGCATATTTGGTACAAGGGACGAAACCCTTAACCACTACTTTGAATGAGATAACGTCCAATAATAATCACCATTGGTGTCTCTTAATTAGGAATGAATACACGACATTAGTGCATTGGTCGTTTTAAGCACATGACCCAACACTTTAGGCTTAGAATAGGTAGATTTCCTTAGGGTCATGTCCTAAGATATTTAGGGTCATGTCTTTAAATAATAGCGACCAACACAATGACTATTGATTCATATTTAGGAGACAAGACATTCTACACAACACTATGGGTCTTGCGTCTCGGTATGGATGAAACCCCCGACCATAGTGGCTCACCATGGGATAATAAGCCGATAAGGTACGAGGGATGATGGTATTGTATTACTTGGAATGATTTATTCGGAGAGAACAATTGAGACGATCGTTCATTAAACCCTCCGACGCTCCGGATCTTGGGCATATTTGGTACAAGGGACGAAACCCCTCTAACCACTACTTTGAATGAGATAACGTCCAATAATCACCATTGGTGTCTCTTAATTAGGAATGAATACACGACATTATTGCATTGGTCGATTTAAGCACATGACCCAACACTTTAGGCTTAAAATAGGTAGATTTACTTAGGGTCATGTCCTATGATATTTAGGAGTCATGTCTTTAAATAATAACGACCAACACAATGACTATTGATTCATATATAGGAGACAAGACATTCTACACAAATACTATATATTGGTATGGAATGTACGTGATATTATTTGTGCTAATTGCAAAATAATTAATATATAAAATTGTGCTTAACGATTATATATACTTGGAAAATGTAAGCGGATTTTTTTGTGTTGGACCCATTTTAGACCCTAGACCCTACCCTATGGGTATGGGTAGGGTATGGGTCTCCATCCAAAAATTAGAGTATGGGTAAGGGTCCAGCCTTACCCTACCCGCACCCTACCCATTGCCATCATTCAACTAATGACCCAACTTCCTAAATAATAGCTAACCGCACACGCACTACTTTGAAGTACTACTACAACCAACGCGGATGACAATTTCGTTTTAGTGCATGACCCAACCTTGGATTGGGACATGTCCTGACACAATTTTGTTGTGAGAACAAACCAATCTCACAATTTCGTTGTATAGATATACCTCACAACTTCACAAAAATTTGATGATGAATAAATGTTTAAATAAAAGCAAAAAAATGGCTAAATAAGTTGTTAACTACCAACAATCCTTTGGCCCCCAATCAAAAACAAGCGGGTCCGTCTTGTAATGGGTTACTTCATAACACGATTCGCTGGCCGAAGCCTCCCCACCGATATATATTCCGTGCATGAGATTTCCAAGTATATTAAAAAATGATGCGTCCGTGTCAATGTTCTGTGCTGAGTAATCCAAAGATTTTGCTCGTTTTGGATCGACCGACGAGCAAGGTGTTTCAGTTCATCTTCCGGGCAATTTTCCTTTTCCCGTTTGGGTCGCCTTACTATTACCAATTTGTGGCAAATGTTTCCGCGCCGATTTCCTTTTGCTAACCTCGTACATGGCACTCACCAATAATTTTGACATTGAATCCTTAACCTTTTCCGAAAATTTGTATGATTGGGACGCCACTCTACAAAGTTTGGTTGCCAAAACCGCTGAGGTAAGAAAAGCGGCCAAGGATTTCCGCCTCGTCATTGCTCGTAAATTTGTCAATTTCTTTGCCCGAGTTTACTCCTTCTTTAGTATGTACCGCCCACCCTTAAGGGTATTACCCCTTGGTATTCTCGTCATGTACCCATGCTTCATTACAAAAAACATGTACCTACATGGGAAACCAACCGATTCGAACTTCATGCAGCAACAATACATAGTCTCAAGACGAAGATAATGGACAACAATGTACTCGCCATCCTTTCTCTCGAATGGTTCTACCAATAGACCTTCAAGTGGACCATCGGGATGTAGGGAATCAATCTCCTCTTTTTGGACGCAATGCATGCTCTCAAATTCTGCTCTAAACACAAAGGTCGTAAATGCAACTCGCGTGTATATAGTTGGAGGGCATGCTTTCGGCATCCAACAGACCCCGTATTCGACAACAAAGACTTGTGTGGTGCCGGGTGATGTGGTTTGTGCCTTATCTTCTTAATAAGATCGTCGTAAAAGGCAATAAACCGATACAACATGAGTCTTCTCCCTAATATTGTCTTCAATGTTCTGTTCATGGACTCACATCTTTGGGTACTTCTCATGCCCGCTCGTAATGTTGGGATTCACAATGAAAGTATGAAACTTAATTACTTAGCAAAAACATATAATTACCAAGGTGATGGGTTAGGTGTAATATGTTGGAATGATGAAAGTATGAAACTTAATTACTTAGGTGTAATATGTTGGAATGATGAAAGTATGAAACTTAATTACTTAGGTGTAATATGTTGGAATGATGAAAGTATGAAGCTTAATTACTTAGCAAAAAAAAAAACATATAATTACCAAGGTGATGAGTTGGTTACAACTTGTGATGTGGTTTGATAATTTGGCAAAAAATAATTACCCCGGATGTGGTTTGATAATATGTAATTAGGTCCGGGCCCGTCCAAGCTATTAGGAGCTAGTATTTCTAGTTGCCCTTAGGTTTTCTCCGTTCGTTTTTGGTCAATATGTTACTTAATTACAAAAAAATAAATTCAATTTCAATTTAATCCTATCCGATTTGTCTACGAAGAAAGAAAATGATCCATTTACATTACTAAAGGTAATGACCGCAAAATTTAAGGACATTACCTAATTTAAGAACTCAACCTTGCCGAACGAAAACCGTTAAATAGTTCAAGCAATAATGTAAGGACATTACCTAAAGTAAGAACTAAACCTTACCAACAAAAACTTAGGTGTATTAAAAAGTACTTAAAATATGCTTTAAAACCAATGATGGTCTAGTTGTTACCTCCAAAAAATGGCCATGCATAAAAGCTTCCGCCCACTTTTCTTTAAGACTATATAGCTCCTTTGCCCATTGTTTATTTTCAAGCTTATACTTGGTTACAAGTTCCTTCCAAGCATCCTCAAACTCTTCCTTTGTTCGGCATTTGTCGACGCATCGCATTAACCCCCGCTAAATTTTTTCCCCCGCATGGTGTTTAAGATTCCTCATTATATGCCACAAACACAACCTATGATGGGCTTTTGGGAGGACTACTTTCATTACGTTAGCCATCACCTTGTCCCCGTCTGTTAAGACTGTTAATGGAACCATTCCCTTCCCCACTTCTAGCACGCACGCAACACCCATATGTAGGTTTCCTCTTTCTCATCTCGTAACCAAGGCCACAAGAAACGGAATGGTCTTTCGATGGTTGTTGATGCCCACAATCACAACCAATGGCTTGTTGTATGCATTAATTTTATATGATGCGTCAAAAGCAATAACTTTTCCAAACGTTTGAAATCGCTTCCGGATGTCGCATCGCACCAAAACATCCTTTCGAGGTCGTTGTCATCATCCCGCGTGCTCTCACGAAAACCGTGGGTCATGCGATTCTTTAGCTAACAAGTATGCCATTATCGTCTCGCATCACCATCTCCGATTTCTTCCTTCTGATCCGGGTGAATTGTGTTATACGGGTCCTTTCGCAAGAAAGGTACATTGTCCGGGACCGCCCCGCTCTCGTGATAAAATTTTGCATTGTGGACACTTGGTTTAACTCCACAATTAATCAAGGACTTTATACGGAGCCTATCAGCATTTGAAACTTGTCGGTGGTGCCTGTTAGATGTTACGTCAACTATATCCGATCATGAGAGCGTTGGAACTCAATAAAAAAAGTAGGGGTATTGTTGAAGTTTACCTTATGAACGGGACTTGGTGAGATGGAACAAGGTCGTGATTGTGATCACCATTAAACTCCTTCACAAACCACTTATCTTCTTGTTTATCCCACTTAACTTTATATTAGCTTCGCACCCACATCTTTTAATGGCTCGAGCCTTTGCCTTCCTATTTGGATTTTCCATGTGATCTAAGCTTCGAACCCTCGCTTACAACAATACATGGTATTTGAAGTGTGTTTTTCACAACTCAAACTCTTTACTGGAGTCTTGTGTTGGATCCCGAATCCTTTCAACTTAGCATATATAGTATAAAAATTTATACAACTTAGAAGAGAGTTGAAGGATAATTTTTTCATATCGACTTCATCGAAGTCTTCAAGATCTTTGTTGAATTCCCCCAAATGTCTAAATCAAAGAAGGTTTCATCAACGTAAAATGGATTCATCATCATCATCTCGACATCATTAAAGAAGTAATCTTTGGCCAATTCCCCGTAAAACAAACACGTAGTTTGGTTATTCATTAGTTGGTCATTACATAAAGAATGTCAATTATGCTATTTCAAGTGATGACCTTAAACAAAGTTAGGTCATTTCTCAATTATGGCGGGCACATGAACCAGGAAAACACTTGGAAAGGTCAAACCGTAGTAAAATCAAATTTTCACACCTTACTAAACAGAGTATTTGGGTCATGACCTTAGAAATTCAAGTTTTCAACTAAAAATCAAATTTAGGTCACCTTCTATTCCTCATCGAGAACATAGTACTTGTGGTAATGACCGAACAAATTTAGGTCACCTTCTATTATATGAAACTACGCCACTTTTTCTAAGGTCATCTCGAAAAAGACATACGTTATGAACTACCGCATAATTTATGAACATCAACTTTTCCCGGGTAAGTAGCACAAGCACAATTCCGGAATCAGTTAAGCGAAGGAGTGTTGGAATTGAAACGTTTGGTCATTTATGAACTATGATTAATCAAGATGACCGACAAAGGAAAGTTTATTGTAAATTTGACAATAAAATCTCACAAGTAGTTGGAACTGAAATGTTTGGTCATTTATGAATTATGATTAATCAACATGACCGACAAAGGATTGGTCATAAATGCATTAAGTTTATAAGAATTTGAAACTCAAAAGTTTATTGTAAATTTGACAATAAAATCTCACAATTAAGGATTTCACGAAAATTTAAACAAAGTGAAGTTTTGAGGTTAACTTACCTTCACCAATTGGTGTTGACTGTTGTATTGAGTCGAGTTCAAAATTCAAAATTCAAAATGAGATAAGATAGATAAGTTAAGTAATCCATGTGGGTCAATTGGGGTTCTATTTCAATCTAAATATTTAACTTGGTCACGTCAATACCGAAATTACCCTTTTCCATCTCCCACTTTATTTTCTTTGTTTTTTAAATACCGGGTCATTTTGAAATCCCTCTCTCTTCCCTCTTCGCGTTTTCCCTTCGACGTTTCGTTGCTCGTGCTACTACCCACAAATTTGGATCATTCTCGTAAGTGACTCTTTCTCTATTTCTTTCATCTTTATTTGTATCTAGATGTTTCCAAGAGAGAGCTCGCTGGATTTACAATTGCATTCACATGAATTAATTTTGAAACAGGGTTTGTTACTTGTAATTTACGATACTTGAATGTTTAATTTATGTTAAAATTGTACCCGTTTTCCTTCTAGTTTAATTTTAAAGGGAAAGCTTGGAAGTTGCTACTTTGGACTTTGGAGGATTGAATTACATTCGGCACAAATCCAAAATTGTTTTGTTCTATTTTTAGGTCTTGACCTCGAGTAAATTTTGCGAATTACTTTGTAGCTATCGTGCTCGGATGATGACCTAAACCCAGCTTAGGGTATCACCTAAATGTCTTTTGCAATGTTACTTTGTAGCCGCGACTCGGATGATGACCTAAATCGCTTAGGGTATGACCTAAATTTCTTTACTTTGTTGTCAGTCGGCTCGCATGATGACCTAAACCTTCTTAGGGTATCACCTAAATTTCTTTCAACGAGAATTTAAAGATTTTGGAATTAGTATAAAAAGCATAGGGTTCTCTTCTAGTAGACCCTACCGATTTGCAATTGCATTCACATGAATTAATTATGAAACAAGGGTTTGCTACTTGCAATTTACAATACTTGAATGTTTAATCCATGTATAAAATTGTACTGTTTTCCTTCTAGTTAAATTTTAAAGGGAAAGCTTGTAAGTTGCTACTTTGGACTTTGGAGGATTGAATTACATTCGGCACAAATCCAAAATTATTTTGTTCTATTTTAGGTCTTGACCTAAGTAAATTTTGCGAATTACTTTGTAGCTATCGAGGCTCGGATGATACCTAAACCTCGCTTAGGTATCACCCAAATGCCTTTTGCAATGTTACTTTGTAGCCGTCGACTCTGATGATGACCCAAACCGCTTAGGGTATGACCTAAATTTCTTTACTTTGTTGTCAGGACTCGCATGATGACCTAAACCTTCTTAGGGTATCACCTAAATTTCTTTTGCAACGACAATTTAAAGATTTTGGACTAGTAGACCAAAATACTTTCTTTTACATTCGGCACAAATCCAAAATACTTTTGTTACATATGTTAAAAAAATTAAAACAAATAAATTTAACTTTGACATTCGATGGTTATTTGACACGTTTAGGGCCCGGTGTTCTTAATCATACATTTAAATCATTTACATATATAGCCGACGTGATCATGAGTACAACTTCAACAAAGAGAAAGGTACCGGATTCACGTTGTTCGGATGATCCACAAATGCCGAAAAACAATCAGCAGGAACTATCGGGACACTAGCAAGGTAGTCCCCATTTGATTCATCATTTTTTTTGTTCAAACTTGCTACAATGGATTTAATTTTGTTTGATATGACCAAAGGGTACGGGTGATTTAGAATCGCCGATAGACGTAATCAAAAGGTTTTCACTGAGAAGAAGAAAGTTCTAGAGGATTTTGGTTTTGGATTCCTACTCAATTGGGGCTCTAAGGTTTTGAGGAAAAAAATGTGCAAGTGGATCATGGATCACTTTGATCCAAAGACACATAACTTAGCGATACATGGAAAGGTAACAACAATCACACCGAGGCATGTGGAATTTCGCTTGGGATTTAAAAACGCCGGCCTTGAGATTACTGGACTCAGAATTCTGCGATCTTGATCGCCAATGCAAACGATTTCTTCGACTCCCCAAGATAATGTTGACCTTATGGTCAGTCAAGTTACGCAAATACTTTTTAACGATGAGTATTTTATGCCTACGTTTATACTTTTCTTGATCATCGCTTTGTGCCCCCACCCCGCAACCGTAAACCGAGGACGAGGTGGCTCCATCTTGTCTACGACACTACACTAATTCCAAAATGGAACTATGCTAAGTTTATTTTTTACAATTTTCATTCAAGCTAGGATCGAAATCAAGGCCAATCCCGTCGCCGCTAGGGGTGTATGTCGTATTTTCTTCATGGTATTCCTTCAATACTTTGTTTCCTTGCTAAATCGTGCACCCGCAATAGATATTAGTTTTTACATGGTTGGTATTCCTTCAATACTTTGTTTCCTTGCTAAATTGTGACCTAAATCTCTCTCGTACTAAGAGGTTCTATTTTAGGTCTCGGGTTGGATGATGACCTAAACCTAGCTTAGGGTATCACCTAAGTTACTTCTACAAATGTTGCCTTCTAATGTCGGGATCATGACGTTGATCTCTTAGGGTGTCTTACTATGTTTGGTTAAACTCACACAAAATGAAATTACTTTTAATGACAAACCTTTTAGTACTCTTGCAAGACCACTCTCGATGATATATGGAAGTTTGATATGCCCCTGATCTCTGACCGGAATGATCATAACACAAAGCGGCTGCACGAAGTTATTATGGAATTATCCGATCGCATACAGACCCCCAAAGTAAGTACTACTAATGCAATTTAATCATTGAACTATAAAATAACGTTTTCTATAACCTATTGTTAGGATAGATTTAGATAGATAGATTTAGGAAATACTCCTAAATCTATCCTAACTCCTATTTTAATTTGTTTCGGAATCATTTAGTTAATGTTAAAGATTGAAAGTGAAAAAGAGATGTTAAGGGGGAAGGTGCCAAGCTACCATGCAAAGAAATACCGAAAAGGGCGTCTTCATGCTCTATTCACGGCTTGAGGACATGTTCGATTCCATGAACACGATGTTCAAGTTGATGAGATCTTCAGTACTTTTTATTAGAAAAAACTTACTTTATTTATCTATAATTTTCTCGACTTAAATGTTCATTTTTGTTACCTCAAGCTAAAAACCCACATGGTATTGCCCGATGATGACGAAGATATCGCCCGCGATGAGCGGCCTAGAGGTTCGTCCGCGCGTAAAAACCGACCGACTAGATTAACCTGGGCGAGGCTACAGGCTATGCCCTGGGCCCAAATAGTTGTACCGGAGCAAGCTGAGCCTAGCAAGGGTGGCACTAGTGAACTCCTACCGGAGCAAGCTGAGCCTAGCAAGGGTGGCACTAGTGAACTCGTACTCCAACAAGCCTAGCAAGGGTGGCACTAGTGAACCTCGCTCATACGTACGCTACGAGGAGTAGAAAGAGTAAGGATGAGACAAAAGTCTTGCCTGATGTGCATGCGTTGATAAATGAAAATTCTATTCTCGACGTGGGTGAGACGAGCTTCACCACAGAGGGACTGGCTGATGTGCACAAAAATGAGGGGCAACCTATGGAAGAGGAGGCTACCGACCCGAGCAAGCTGAGCCTAGCAAGGGTGGCACTAGTAAACTCGTTCATACGTACGCTACGAGGAGTAGAAAGAGTAAGGATGAGACAAAAGTCTTGCCTGATGTGCATGCGTTGATAAATGAAAATTCTATTCTCCACGTGGGTGAGACGAGCTTCACCACAGAGGGCCTGGCTGATGTGCACAAAAATGAGGGGCAACCTATGGAAGAGGAGGCTTCTGCCAATGATGCCAAGAGCGATGGGAAGGAGGGAGGACCAAATAAGGAGAGTGAGATTAAGGACAAGGAAAATGATGTGGAACAACCTCAAAGGCCAAAGGACGATGATGATAATGCGAGCCAGGGGCAACTACAGGAAGAGAAGGGTAATGGAAAAGCTGGGAGGATGGAGTAGAAAATAAGGAAAGTGAAGAGAAGGGGGGTGAGGGGGAGAAAAAGGAGAGTGAGAGGGAGGAGAAATTTGATGGGGGCGGTAGAGAGCCATGTTGTCCAACCTCGAAACCCAAAGGTGGATGATGATAATGCTTGCCAGGGGAAACTACAGGAAGAGAAGGCTAATGGCAAAGCTGGGGAGGATGGAGTAGAGAATAAGGAGAGTGAAGAGAAGGGGGTGAGGGGGAGAAAAAGGAGAGTGAGAGGGAGGAGAAATTTGATGGGGCGGTAGAAAGCCATGTTGTCCAACCTCGAAACCCAAAGGAGGATGATGATAATGCTTGCCAGGGGAAACTACATGAAGAGAAGGCTAATGGCAAAGCTGGGGAGGATGGAGTAGAGAATAAGGAGAGTGAAGAGAAGGGGGTGAGGGGGAGAAAAAGGAGAGTGAGAGGGAGGAGAAATTTGATGGGGCGGTAGAAAGCCATGTTATCCAACCTCGAAACCCAAAGGAGGATGATGATAATGCTCGCCGGGGAAACTACAGAAGAGAAGGCTAATGGCAAAGCCGGGGAGGATGAAGTAGAGAATAAGGAGAGTGAAGTGAAGGGGAGTGAGGGGGAGAAAAAGGAGAGTGAGAGGGAGGAGAAATTTGATGGGGCGGTAGAAAGCCATGTCAGTCCAACCTCGAAACCCAAAGGACGATGATGATAATGCGTGCCAGGGCACTACAGAAGAGAAGGCTACCGGCAAAGATGCAAACAACGATGGACCCGAGCCTTGAATCGAAAAGATGAATCATCTTTCGAATCGAGTTCACAAGCTCCTGACCGAGCAAGGCGAGTCAAGGACCAAGGGAAGATGCCACCGGGCAGAATCGAAAGGACCCCGTACGAGAAACAGGATTTCGGTACGGCAATACAACCCAAGTTGTAAATTATATAGATTAGTTTTTTGTAGATTATATACTTCTAAATATCTATTTTAAAGAACTATATAAGTTGGTACGGGAAGTATTTGGGGTAGTGACCTAGATGGTTTTGGGACATAACCCGAACAATATCAATCGAGAATTTGATAATAATACCCGACAGAAAGAGAGCAAAGGCTAGGGTAATGACCTTATTAATTTTTGTAAATTATATAATTCACATATCTATTTTTAGAATAATATAAGTTGTTATTACCTTACAATCGATATGGCATATCTACTTTTCAAATGGCAAGATTTGGGGTTACGACCTACATAATTTTGGGACATTACCCGAACAATATCACTTGAGAATTTGATAATAATACCCGACAGAAAAGAGAGTGTGCAACTAGGTAATGACCTAATTAGTTTTTTGTAAATTATATCTACTTAATTTTTCGAATGGCGATTTGGGGTTACGACCAAGATATTAAGATCAAAATGCTTATGCTCTCTAATCAAGTGTTTTTGTAGCATTTGAAAACCGTTTGCTTATTTCTCGTTGCAAATAGGAAAATACACCCCGAATCAAAGCCCTTAATACGCAAAACATCTCCGGAGGTTATCGAACCAAGAAAAGGCAATCGTAGAATACGTGTTTGCCGAGAAGAATCCGTAGTAAGATACTTTTTACGAATAATGGTGTTTATATATTAGCACCCTTGGAATGTTTTAAGCTTATTTGTCGTTATTTTAGTGAGCAATTGTTCAAGAGCAAATGGATAGTTGCAACAAGGGGAGAACTTTGGTCTCTCTTTCCTACATTTCATCTAATCGGACACGTAAGGATTACTTCACAAATACTTGTCAATTATCAGCGTCTAAAAATAAAACTATGTATATAATCCGATAAAGTTTTAATATCGGCATATTATAAATATTGTTGGGATTAGGCCGACTTTGAATAAGCCCAAGATGTTTTTTATCCCAACTATATTCCGGGTAATCACTTATTTAACCGTTAACACTAAGCTTTTGTATTAACCGATTTCAGGAGCACTCATTTGTAATTTCCCTTTCTAAAGGATATGGAACCGTAAAAGTACTACCCAATGAAATTCCCTCACGGTTTCAAGCGTATTTGCCAACTTCTAAGATGGTGTCAACAACCTATCTTCCACCGCATCCCGCAATGTTCCAAGGTAATCGGGATTTTATAGATTTTGATTAAGTCCTATCTTCATTCAAGTGTTTCAATCCTAAAATCAACTATGTTTTGTAGATTTTCATTCCGTTGTGGCTACCGAATCCGAACCATTGGTTTCTTATGGTTTCCCCGTCCGGAAACTAGCCAAAATTACTTCTATGATTCTTCCCCGCGAGCATAACAGAGAGCGACGACGTTATGCAAAGGACCAGTAGTGCTTTACACCGTACTCGGGATCGGGGGTGGGGGTTATATGTTGCGCCGATGTATTTGCATAACCCAGTGAAAAAGTTGTCCCGCTTTCCTTTCAATGAACAAGCAAGATTCAAGATACTCCAAGTTTAATTCTACGGGTAATTGGTCAATGAAAACAAACAACATTCCAACCAAGATAATGGGTAATGCTTTGAACAATTTTTATGGGGTCTACAAATATGAGTTGATTCTTATATTTTATATACAATTTTGCTTTTGTACGATATGACCGTGGACTGTATGTTTTGAAGCTTCCGGATCGACTCCGACTCGTTATTTGGAAGAATTCTCACTATTTTGAGGTAATTGAACATCGGGTTTTCCCGTCGACCATATTCGTGCATAATGATGATACTTAATTTGTTAATGTAGAATTTAGATGAGTATCGCATCAAGAGCCCGATTTCCATCATTTCCCGGGACGTCAATAGCTTGAAAAAGGAGGTTCTCGCAAAAAACAAGTCGCACTTGACAACCTACAACTTCGCTTTTTATATAATATGATTATTATAATGAATGGCTTTGGTGTGTATTAGGTTTATTTGTAATCTTTGTACATACATTTGCTATTGGGTAATGACCGACCGGTTGGTTCTACAAGTATGTGGTCATCCGCCTTAACGTTTTGCCACGCTTCCATAGTTATCTTCCTTCGACTATATTTTTGGGATCATAATGAATAAAAATGGAATGTTGCCATCTAATTCATGTGTTAAGACATGTCTAAATGAAATTTGAATTAAACACGGAGGACATGACCCCGCCCGTTTAGGACATGACCCAACATATTCGGCTTAGACTAATGACTTACTTTTATAAAATAAAATTACGAGGTCATAACAACATATTTGATAAGGCTCTCATTCGTAAAATCAAAGGTTTATTAAAATCAAAACAACGTTTTATATTTAATACACACCGATACGAAAAGTTAAATCTTTATTTCCCTACACCGATATGAAAAGTTAAATACGAAATAAGTGAATCAAAAATGTATAGCCGCATTTAGCGCCTCTATTGATGCGATTAGGATTTAACGTGCCGCCCGCCGATACCCCTTTCAACAAGGTTAATGGTCCTACCACACTTGGAAGTTGGAATATTGTGGCTTAGTATTAGTAAGGTACGAAGAATGACGTTGTATTGCCGATTGGCAATTCTAGGACATGACCCAAGATGTCTTGGGCCATGCCCCTACGTTTAATTGTTTTTGGAGAACAAGCCAACATAATACTACATAGGCTAGTGTGGGCAAGAATTAGCTAGAACATTACTATAATAAGGATAAAAACAAACTTGGTTAACCCAATGGATTACCCAATAATAATAGAATTTGATGTAGAGTGTTGGTGTTACATTATATATTATGTAGCGTTAATGGTAGCTAGTATTACATTACAAGGGTTTAATTTATCAATATCGAGCCGCAAGGGGGCCTAAATAGTTATGTTCTAGGTAGTTTTACAACCGAAACTATCTCCGAATAATCATGTATTGGTTTATCTTCTTATTTAGCGCGCTTATCGAGTGGCAAATTATTATCATAGAAATACAATAGAAGTTCATAGTAGGTCATGATTACAAGATTGGTACGAGAGATTAGTTTGTTCTAATCTTCTCAACCATGTAAACGGTACTGGAGATTAGTTTGTTCTAATCTTCTCACCATGTACTTACAAGAATCCATACAAGACGTGTGTGAGATTGGTTTATACTCTCCCAACGTCCCAACAAAATTAACTTAAGGAATGTCCCAAACGATCCCGGGTAATGTCCTAGAACATCGGCCACTCCCAAAATTCGACCAATGCAATGGCTATTCATTCCTAGGGGACACAACCGGTTTAGGCGTATACACAAAATATTTTTTTTCACAACGTAGTTGATAGAGCATTATTTTATATATACAATCCAAAGCGTGTTGCCATGATACACATGTGATGGGTTTCTTGTTTATCATCCGTCCTCAATAGTCAGTCTCTCAAATCGACCAACAACAATACATATAGAAAGATAATACACATATTCGGACAAAGGTACATTGTTTTGATAATAGTTATACATCAAATACAGGGATGAGGTAATAAATGAAGCCCAAAGCTATTTGCAATCTACGTGACCTTAAACCAACATACGAGACTTAGTAGAAAAACAAAATATCCAATTTCCTATTTAAGCTTGTCAACATTCTCTTTCGCACCGTTTTGACCATGAGTGACGATGTAAGCTAAGAGAAGCATCCTAGAAGTGCTTTTGTCCGCCAAATATTCCTAAAAATTGATTTACGAGTACATCAATAATCTTATTCATAAGATGTGCATAAGTAATTCACTTTTAAAAATACCCGCCCCCGATGACTGATAGAGTTCCCCGTGTTAAGATTAACATCATTGCGAAAACTCCCGAGTCCGTTTTACAACTCAAAGCGAGAACATTATTTCCGCCCCGCCATTCCCAATTTTCCATCTCCTAGCTTGTCTTCTTGTACACCCTTCGATAGCTTGCGTAGTTACGCCGACCGACATTGCAGTCCATTAGATACTTGAACTCTCGCTTGTGTGTGTGTATATATATATATATATATATATATATATATATATATATATATATATATATATATATATATATATATATATATAATATATAATTCCATTCTTGTTTATTTATGATCGTACCACTTGGGGAATCGCCCGCGCGTGAATATTGTGGGAATGCATCGCATCGGGGATCATAAATTGTAATCCTTTTCGAGTGTTGATACGCCACGTAGACAATCCACCTACCAACGTAAATCAATGGCATATATAACTGCATTTGGAAACGTTGTTAGTTTATCGCAAAAGTACTGAACTTGATAATATAAGATGATATGTACATAAATGCTAATTTTACCCGAACTATATGTTTCAAGCACATGGATTCTTTATCAGCATAAAGTATACTCGCCCCACGTTGAATTACATTGGAAATGTCCTTTCCTTCCCGCGGCAGCCATTCCTTCCATCTCGTCAAAAGTAAATAACTTGTGTTTTAGCGTCACAAAAATACGTAATACTAAACAAATATTAAAAACTAAAACTTCAATTCTTACCAAGAAATCTTGGATGAACTATGTAAGCGTTATCGCTCGGAGTAGACAATGACAATCATAGTTGGCCAATGCAACCGTAGGCTTTTAAGACCTAGAACCGTAATATAATTTGTGGAAAACTAAGGGTTAAATACAATGAACGACCAATAAAAATACTATGCAATCATATAAAGAAAATAATTATGAACAACCTCGACCGTAATCACCCCATCATCGTGAAAAGCAAAGACGTAGCATGCGCCTTGTGAGCTTCACGTCCCGTACTCGAAAAGTACCATATCTTCCAGATCGCCGAGTGCAACAATATATCATTTACTTTTGCTTAATATATTTACTTGATCTTGTTAAGTTGTGAAACAATGGACGTACACACCTCTTGGAATTAGATATTGCATCCATTATTCTTTTTGTAACTGCACGCTTTAGGGAGTAGACGCAAAGGGAGGGTTTTTTGCCACGGAATCGAAATGCACTCCTCATCTTCCGTGGTAATGGAATTGTCACCGTCACTACTAATTTATGAAGTAGTATCTATTGTTTTCTCTCTCTCGGGAACATATTCACTAATTGGCCAAAATATTGCATATATAATACACCCGAAACTAATAAACAAATATTGGTTCAAAGTTATATGAAACATGCTTTTCACAAAAAAATATAAAATTTTAAATAAAATTTTAATAAAACAATACCTCCTCCCTGTCAACCTCAATTTGCCTCATCTTTCTCTTTGTACCAACGTTTCTCCGTCGAACATTTTTCTTCAACTTAGCATCTACTAAGGGATTAGCCACATCCCTGCCACAATCAGAACTAGAGCTCTCATCCTCTAACCACTTCGGTTTTTTCATAGGTTCACCAATTGGGTAGTCCTGACCTTACACTACCCCTCGAACCACCTGAAATGAACAAAAGTTGTATTTATGAGCAAGAACCAGAATATAGTATTATATTCTCTTACATTTCTTTTAAAAGTTGACGATTTATTCGATCCATAGTATTACATTCTCTTAATTTTTTTTAGAAGTTGATTATTTCAATTACCTCAGCTGCTCTAAAGTTTCCATCTGGTCCCTTATCAAGTTCAAGCACTCATGCCGTGCCCCCAGCCTCGGCTTATTCTTGTTCCATCTAAGCCCCATGCCGTCCAAGTTTATTCGATCCACATATGCAATCTATATCATTGTAAAGCAGAAGAATTTAAACTTTTAATACGTGGTAGTTTACGCATGCTTTTATTGTAATTCAAACTAATATAGTGTCTAAAAGTGGTAAGTCAACTACTTACTAAAAGAACAAATGCACATCCTTTGAACCCTTCTTTTCGTCCTTCTGCGTACCGCATCATCCACTCCATCAAGAACTTGCACCAATTCCAGTTTTTTGGCTCATTCATGATCTGACTTATTAAGAGTCTACATAATTTAGGACTTATCCATTTATTCTTAGTAATACAAAATAGTGTGCCAAATGTGTACAGAATGAAGTGCCTTAGGAAGTTCGTAATGTTAGTCTCCGTAAGGCATTTGTTATGCACATACTCGTAGTTGATTCCCCCATTATTTTCATAGTAATCTTTCCACTTTAAGTACTCTTTATTGGTTGACTTGACTTCGGGTAGGAGTGTACTTAGAGTGGGTTCTCCAAATGGAAAACCAAGTATCCACCCCATCATATCTTCGCCAATCTCGGAGTTTCGTAGTCGTCTCTCGATCAATAAAACTCGGGTTTCCGCATTCCAATGACTATCGAGCCAAGACATTACAAAGTGCCTATCAATCTTTGGATATTTTGAGATCTAAAATAGCACCAAATCCACAATTTTTAACCCACTCTGGCCTCGAACTCATCAAAGGACTCATAAGATCAATGTCAAATAGGTAACACCTCAAAGGTGAACAATATAAAACATGAGATTATGTTTCAATATTTGTCATTAGTAAAAAGAACTCAAATTTTTAATAAAATTTAAAACCCTAATATACCTTGTCAACTTTATCAATCTTCCTTTGGTCTACCCCAGGCCTTTTCTCAATTGGGAGTAGATGTTCCCGAGCATCTTTTTTGGTTCTTCCTCGTTTTCTAGTAGAGGACTGGTCGTATCTCTTCACTAGATCAAGCCAAAGACTCACAGCATGTATGGCATTATAATCGATGAAAATATCAAATAATTATGAAAGTGATAATCCATTAAATTAAAAGCATATTATGTATAAAGAAATCACTAATACAACATAAGAAATATATAAATTTATTACTCCAATTTGAAAAACCATTGATGGATATGAGCTTAATTGTACAAACAATAGAAACACATAATCTCTGTAACCTAGTCCAACATTTTTCTCAATTTCGATTAATAGGCTCCTAAGTCGGCTCAAGTCCTAATGTACATCCTTTTTTTTAGATGACCCGTTTTGAATTTTGATACTATTCACATGTTAACTTTAACTATCTTTTGTGGATTCGTAGTAATGTGGTCAACTAAAAAAGGAGGTAGTACTTTATGAGGCAAAGTGAATAGTTAAACGGATAAATCTTGTTAACCCATTAGGTCGATTCTCGACTAGGCGACTACTAGTAGAATTTTCTCGTAAGGTGGAATCCAACTTAACATTAAAAATTACTTTTAATCGATCCGCACCAGAAACGCTAGATTAACTGTAGTAGGAGAGAATAAATCCTCCGTAAAAGTTAATAATCGGAAAAACTCTTAACTAATTTGCACCGAATATAACGAATAGATGTAAGAAGATGAGGAAATTAGTAACCCGATTTGGGTTACGAAAACTCATCCATTAACTGCTGAACCAGGGGTAATCGGATTTTCTTTTCCCGATTTTCTATCCATCACGGTGGCTCCTTGATTGCCCTCCTGCTTTACTCCCGGCTTCCCCGTACAACCGGTTCCTCACCCCAATGGTTTCCTATTTCAATTTAAATTGCAATTGTATGCCTAAACACAATTATTATACAAGAGAATAAAAAATTCTCCAATTGGTTTAGGCAAAAATCACTCAACCCGTTGTTCGTTTGACACGGGTCACCGGAGCCGTCTCCATGCAAATATTTGTGAGCAATTCTCAACCGTGCTTCCCATTGGTCGGCTCCACCCCCGATTCATGAAGAAACAAATTAACTAAGTATGAATTTCATTTAAATATACGAAAAACAGATTAGTCACATGTGTACTTTGATTTTGATTGTTCCATGAGAGAATTCAAAACCCTCAAGGTCGCTTCGGGGTATTGTGCGGAAAGTGAAACCAATGGGAAAGGTTTTGATTTTTTTTTTTAGAAAGGTTTGATTTTGAACTTCTCAAAATCTATATTTCGCTTTTGAAATCATTGTATTTATAATCGTATTAATAATTAAAATATTAATTTTTAATAAATCAACATTGTTTTTTTACAAAAGACCTGCCATTTGTTTATATTTTATTTGTACAAGATCAGAAGTTCGTAACCTAACTCAAAATACGTTTTACAATTACACAAACATTGCTTACACTACTTACTTATAAAACATCATTGGACTTCTAAAAAAATCATTCCCCATATAGTATTAAATAATATCTTCTTCTTTCTATATATAAACAATAATACGAAAAGTTAATTAATTTATAACTTTTATACATAAACTAGTTTTTAGGCTCGCGGCATGCTCCGATGATAATTTGCTTTAGGACATAACCCTCGGATTGGCTCTAGTAGGTCATGTCGCCTGACATCCCGAGACAACTTATTTCGGGAGAACAAATTAAGTCAACAAACCAAGCTAAGAAGATTAGGACATAAACCAATACATGATTATTCAACACAAATTCTTAAAAAGACTATCTCAAAATACTTAGTCTTAACAAAAGGATCCCTACAACCTAAAGAAGTTAGTATTCGCTACCGCTTTAAACAAAAACTAGTAGCTTCGCCCCCTAAGCAAGCAGTTTCCGGTGGTATTGTTTTTCTAACTTGATATGCATTTTTTTCCATTCGCATTAAAATATATTAAAGAAAACTCAACATTTAAAAGGTATAAATATAATACTATGGACATTTAAAGCATGATTAAAAGTTGGTTTGAGATGGTAATTGTGCTAAGTATAGATAGCAAGAGGTCACGTGTTCAAATCTTGTTTGTACGAATTTTACTTTTGTTAATTGGAATGACATATGAACACATTCGACAATTCTAATAGAGTAACAGAGGTCACGCCTTTTAATATATTAGTATACCTCCGTTTCTAAATAAGTGCAACACTTAGACTTTCATCGCTACAACTCTCGACCATTATTTTTCTAGTTATGCATTTGTAAAAGTTATAAAAAGTTGATATTAAGAAAATATTCATTAAAAATAAATCCAAGAACATTTTATATTATCGTTTTTGTTATTAGATATTAGTAAAAAATATGGTCAAAAAGTGGGGGTGTGTAAAGAGTGCAAAAGTCAAAGTGTTGCACAGCTAGCACTTATTAAGAAAACGAGGAAATCGCTTACACACGATGCCACGCACGCACGTGTGCAAAGATACTAGTTTAGTATAAAACGTGTTTTAGCTACCCTACATCATATGTTATATATTTATTCCGTGTCAAATCCGTTTTTCATGTCGAAGAAATATAAAATACGTGTATCTTATTTTTGGCTTGCATTTGAGGTCAATATTACATTATGAATTTGGGCGAGAAATAATTGATGCGGCGATACTCTTTGCCTCCGTGGTCTCAAGTCCTCTTATAAAAATCATATGAACTAATGCGTCCCGGATCGATCCTCTTGGATACGAGCCGGGTATCTTTCTTTCTCAGTAATTTTGTTCGGAGACTCCTCATTCTAGGGTGTGTTTCATGCACTATTAAAGTTTCCTTCTTTATTAAGGAATACCTAACTTTCCTAAACATGATTATAAGTTAATTTCCACACAAGACCCATAGTGCGTGTAGAATGTCTTGCTCTCCTATATATGAATCAATAGTCATTGCGTGTGGGCTCACGTTATTTAAAGACATGACACTAAATATCTTAGGACATGACCCTAAGGAAATCTACCAATTCTAAGCCTAAAGTACTGGGTCAAGTGTTTAAATCTACCAATGCAATAATGTCGTGTATTCATTCCTAATTAAGAGACACCAATGGTGATTATTGGACGTTATCTCATTCAAAGTAGTGGTTAGGGGTTTCGTCCCTTGTACCAAATATGCTCAATATACGTAGCGCTCTGGGAGGGTTTATTGATCGATCGTTTGTCTCAATTTTTCTCTCCGAATAAATCATTTCAAGAAATACAATAACGTCATCCCGTACCTTTACTCCGCTTATTCTCCCATGGGGAGGCACTATGGTCTCGGGATTCATCCATACCGAGGCGCAAAGACCCATAGTGTTGTGTGTAGAATGTCTTGCTCTCCTATATATGAATCCTAATAGGCCACTTGGGTGTTAATCACCTGTTATTTAAAGACACCACCAATGTTCCCTGGTTTCATCCATAACGAGACGCAAGACCCATAAGTGTTGTTTAGAATGTCTTGTCTCCTATAAATGAATCAATAGTCATCAAGTTGGTCGTACAATGCTATTTAAAGACATGACCCTAAATATATTAGAAATAACCCTAAGGAAATCCCACTAATTCTAAGCCTAAAGTGTGTGGTCATGTGCTTAAATCGACCAATGCAATAATGCCGTGTATTCATTCCTAATTAAGAGACACCAATGGCGATTATTGGACGTTATCTCATTCAAAGTAGTGGTTGGAGGGTTTCGTCCCTGGTACCAAATTTGCCCAAGATAATGACCTTAGGAGGGTTTATTGATCGATGGTTTGTCTCAATTTTTCCTCTCCGAATATATCATTTCAGGAAATACAATAACGCCATCCCTCGTACCTTATCCCCGCCTATTATCCCATGGTGGAGCCACTATGGTCCGGGGTTTCATCCATACCGAGACGCAAGACCCATAGTGTTGTTCGAATGTCTTTGCCTCCTATATAAGGAATCAATAGTCATTCCGTTGCGTCGCCGTTATTTAAAGACATGACCCTAAATATCTTAGGACATGACCCTAAGGAAATTCCACCAATTCTAAGCCTAAAGTGTTGGGTCATGTGCATAATTCGACCAATGCACACTAACGGACACCAATGGCGATTATTGGACGTTATCTCATTCAAAGTAGTGGTTAGAAGGTGGTTTTGTCCCCGGGTACCAAATGTGCGCTGGGACAGATCAGCTTAGGAGGGTTTATTAATCGATCGTTTCTTCTCAATTTTTTCTCCGAATAAATCATTTCAAGAAATACAATAATGTCATCCCCTCGTACCTTATCGACTAATTATCCCATGGTGAGCCACTATGGTCCTGGTTTCATCCATACCGAGACGCAAGACCCATAGTGTTGTTTAGAATGTCTGTCTCCTATATATGAATCAATTGTCATTAATGTTGGTCGCTATTATTTAAAGACCCGATCCTAAGGAAATCTTCCTATTCTAAGCCTAAAGTGTTGGGTCATGTGCTTAAATCAACCAATGCAATAATGCCGTGTATTCATTCCTAATTATAAGACACCAATGGTGATTATTGGACGTTATCTCATTCAAAGTAGTGGTTATAGGTTTCGTCCCTTATACCAAATATGCCCATGATACGTAGCGCTCTCTGGGAGGGTTTATTTCGACGATCATTTGTCTCAATTTTTCCTCCGAAAAAATCATTCCAAGAAATACAATAACGCTATCCCTCGTAATTACTCCGCTTATTATCCCATGGTGAGCCACTATGTTCCTGGGGTTTCATCCATACCGGGACGCAAAGCCCATAGTGTTGTGTAGAATGTCTTGTCTCCTATATTTATGAATCAATAGTCATCTTCTCGTGGTCGCTGTTATTTAAAGACATGACCCTAAATATCTTAGGACATGACCCTAAGGAAATCTAAACAATTCTAAGCCTAAAGTGTCAGGTCATGTGCTTAAATCGACCAATGCATTAATGTCGTATTCATTCCTAATTAAGAGACACCAATGGTGATTATTGACTTATCTCATTCAGTAGTGGTTAGAGGGTTTCGTCCCCTGTACCAAATATGCCCAAGATACAAGTAGCGCCTGGAGGATTTATTGATCGATCGTTTGTCTCAATTTTTCTCTCCTAATAAATCATTTCAAGAAATACAATAACGCTATCCCTCGTACCTATCGTTTATTACCCCATGGTGAGCCACTATGGTCCGGGGTTTCATCCATACCGAGACGCAAGACCCATAGTGTTATGTAGAATGTCTTGCTCTCCTATATATGAATAAAGAGTCATTGTGTCGGGTCGCCGTATTTAAAGACACGACCCTAAATATCTGGGACACGACCCTAAGGAAATCTACCAATTCTAAGCCTAAAGTGTCGGGTCACGTGCTTAAATCGACCGCCAATATATTCATTCCTAATTAAGAGACACCAAATGGCGATTAATGGACGTTATCTCATTCAAAGTAGTGGTTAGAGGGTTTTGTCCCTTCGTACCCGAATATGCCCAAGATAATGTGTATCTGAGGGTTTATTTGATCAATCGTTTGTTTTAATTTTTCTCTCCGAATAAATCATTTCAAGAAATACAATAACGCTATCACTGTACCTTATCGTGCTAATTATCCCATGGTGAGCCACTATGGTCCTGGGGGTTTCATCCATACCGAGACGCAAGACTTAAAGTGTGTTATGAATGTCTTATCTCCTATATATGAATCAATTCATGTGTTGGGTCGCTATTGAGTTTAAAGACAACAACTTAAGGAAATCTTCTTATTCTAAGCCTAAAGTGTTGGGTCATGTGCTTAAATCGACCCAATGCAATAAGGCCGAGTATTCCTAATTAAGAGACACACCAATCTATGATTATCGACGTTATCTCATTCAAAGTAGTGGGTGCGAGGGTCAGGTCCTCAGACCGATATGCCCAAGATAGGTAGCGTCGAAGGGTTTATCGATCGATCGTTTGTTTTCACTTTTTCTCCGAATAAATCATTTCAAGAAATACAATACCACGTTATGCCCGTACCTCCTACTCCGCTTATAATCCCATGGTGAGCCACTATGGTCCTGGGGGTTTCATCCATACCGAGACGCAAGACCCATAATGTCAGGTAGAGGTTCTTGTCTCCTATATATGAATCAATAATTAATGTGTTGGTTAGCCGTTATTTAAAGACATGACACACTAAATATCTAAGACACGACCCTAAGGAAATTCTAACAATTCTAAGCCTAAAGAGCTGGTTACGCTTAAATCGACCAATGCACAATATGTCGTGTATTCATTCCTAATTAAGAGGCACCAATGGTGACACTCGACGGTATCTCGTTCAAAGTAGTGGTTAGAGTGGTTTCTGCCCTTGTACCAAATATGCCCAATATACGAGCGTCGGAGGTCTTGGTGATCGATCGTTTGTTCCCAATTTTTCTCTCGTAAAAATCATTTCAAGCCATACAATAACGTCATCCGTATGCCTTACTCGGCTTATTATCCCATGGAGGCACCTATAAGGTCAGGGGTTTCATCCATACCGAGACGCAAGACCCATAGTGTCGTGTGAATGTCTTGTCTCCTATATATGAATCAATAGTCAGGTTATTGTCAAGCTTGTTTTAAAGACATGACCATGGTCCTAGTTTCAGACCATTCCGAGACGCAAGACCCATAGCGTGTTGTTTAGGGAATGTCTTATCTCCTATATATGAATCAATAGATCATTGGTCACTAGTCGTTATTTAAAGACATTACCCTAAATATCTTAGGACATGACCCTAATCAAGGAAATCTACCAGCACCCTAAGCCAAAGTGGGGGCATGTGGGCTTAAATCAACGGGCCCAATGCAATAATGCCGTGTATTCATTCCTAATTAAGAGACACCAATGGCAATATTGGATGTTATCCCATTCCAAAGTAGTGGTTGGAGGGTTTCGTCCCATGTACCAAATACGCCCAAGATACAGAGCGCTCTGGAGGGTTAATCGACGATTGCTTGTCTCAATTTTTCTCTCCCAAAAATCATTTCAAGAAATACAATAATGTACATCCCTCGTACCTTATCGGCTAATCTGTCCCATGGTGGAGCCAGCTAAGTGGTCCTGGGGTTTCATCCATACCGAGACGCAAGACCTATAGTGTTGTTTGCTAGAATGTCTTGCCTCCTATATATGAACAATCAATTGTCAAGGTTGGTCGCCGTTATTTAAAGACATTACACTAAGGAAATCTTCCTATTCTAAGCCTAAAGTGTCAGGGTCATGTGCTTAAATCGACTAAATGCAATAATGTCGTGTATTCATCCCTAATTAAGAGACACCAATGGGTGATTATTGGACGTTATCTCATTCAATGTGGTAGTGGTTATAGGGTTTCGTCCCGTACCAAATATGCCCAATATTCGAGCATCTGAGGGGTTTATTGATCGATCGTTTGTCTCAATTTTTCTCTCCTAATAAATCATTTCAAGAAATACAATAACGTTAACATCCCGTACCTTATCGGCTTTATTATCCTATGGGTGAGCCACTACGGTCCGAGGGTTTCATCCATACCGAGACGCAAGACCCATAGTGTTGTGTAGAAGTGGTCGTCGTTATTTAAAGACATGACCATGGTCCGGGGGTTTCATCCATGCCGAGACGCAAGACCCAAATTGTTGTTTAGAATGTCTTGTCTCCTATATATGAATCAATAGTCATCATGTTGGTCGCTAGTCATATTTAAAGACATGACTCTAAATATCTTGGACACGACCCTAAGGAAATCTACCAATTCTAAGCCTAAAGTGTGGGGTCATGTGCTTAAACCGACCAATGCAATAATGTCGTGTATTCATTCCTAATTAAGAGACACCAATGGTGATTATTGACTTCATCTCATTCAAAGTAGTGGTTGGAGGGTCGTACCAAATATGCCCAATATACGTAAGCGCCGAGGGTTTATTGACGATCGTTTGTCTCAATTTTTCTCTCCGAATAAATCATTTTAAGAAATACAATAACGTCATCCTCGTACCTATCGGCTAATTATCCCATGGTGAGCCACTATGGTCCTGGTTTCATCCATACCGAGACGTAAAGACCCATAGTGTTGTTTAGAATGTCTTGTCTCCTATATATGAATCAATAGTCATTCTGTTGGTCGCTATTATTTATAAAAATGATCCATAGAATAATGACTTAATTAGTTTATGATAAAGCTTATATTGAATAGTATGGTATGTACACCTTATATAAAAAATATAGAATAACTAATACAGAAATTAAGATATTATGCTAATAATATTCTAGAGAATATGTTATACAAGGAAGGGTTAATATCCTAAAAATATACATGATATCCTAAAAGGCAAAATCTCCATCATCATCAACAAGAGCATCGGATTCTCGCCTTCTGCACCTCCAAAGACTGATTCATCTTTCGCATACCATCTAAGGTTACGTTCGTTCAACTTATTTGCTTTATCTTATCTTATCTTATCTTATCTTATTCCATTCTTATCTTTATCTTATCTTATCTTATCTTATCTTATCTTATCTTATCTTTTCTTATTTTTTCGAAATGAGTGAAGATAAGTTGAACGGAACATCTTATTTATCTTATCTGATATGATCTTATCTTATCTCCATCTTATCTTATCTTATCTTATAAAATCTTAAATAAGTTAAAAATAAGTTGAACAAGAACATGGCCTAACTCATCCCGTCATACCTTAAATTTAGCCTCAACTTGCCTCTTCTCAATATCATTCCTCTGCTAACAGTTCATTATTCCCTCAATCTCTCTTTCTTAAGACATTCAAAACAAGCATAATATCCCAGGTTCCCCTCCCAAAAGCACATTCTCCTCTAAACCCCTCCAATTCATCCTGATGAGTAATAAATGAAGTATTTGCAAACATTAAATAATTAGATATATATAAAATTCACTATTAATTTATTAAGCACGGCACTCATTTTAATTTATTAAGCATGGATTTGCATTTTAGGTCACGACCTACGCTAAGTTAGGACATGACCTAAGAAAATGTAATTATATCATTTTCTATAATGTAAAAGCCTAAGATTAATAAAATTATTATTGTCTAATCTTATGATCGAATATATTTGACTGGTTAAGACTATTGATCGAAAAAATATATTTGTCTATGGGATCATGAATTAAGAAGGGTCAAAAGCGAAAATATATTACTCTCTCACTTCATCTCGTCATTTCTCTTCACCTCTATCTCTCCTCACCTCACCTCACAACAATATAGTTTCGAGAATTCACTGTTATTCATACCTGAATAAACAATATAGTTGATCAATTTGCAAAGTGTTATATATTATACTCTTATTAGTCTTATAGTAATTTAAAATAAGTTAGTAATTTATATATACTCTTACTTAGTCTTATAGTAATGGAAGTTTTATAATAAGTCTTATATCTTCTTCATCACAACTTGTCATTCTAAGTTTTATAATAAGTCTTATATCTTTCTCATAACTTGTCATTCTAAACAAGTAAATATGCATCAAATATTTCAATCAAAAAATTAAAGGAACAAAAATATTCGACCTTATTCGACATCCACCGAAAAAGTCCTAAACATTCACTACCTTTGGTACTCTTTAATTCCGTCAAACCAACTCATTATATCTATTTTTTTTTTAATTCATCTGGCCAAAAAATAATGTTTTAAAAACACCTCACAACCTTAGTTGCTTTTACATTGGGGCGAATTCATGTAACTATTAATTTTCACATTTAAAATGTAATCATAACAATATTACGGATGAAATATATAATAGAATAACGAGCTTTTAAATTGTGGCACGCATCGCGGTGCATATAAAAGCTAATTGTATTTTTAGGACATGATCTAGGATGGATGGCTAGGATTTGACTAGTTGGTGAAAAGAAATGATGGGATTTGACTAGCCGAGTGTGCTGTGTGGAGCTGGGTTTGTTGAAATCTTCATCGATCTTTTCCCGATGTTCGATTTGCTTTTTATCCCTTTTTTTTTTTTGAAATTCAAATTCAACCCTATTTTTCTCTCGGCCTTCTCCACTCTCCGACATAATTTATCTTCTCCTATTTCAATATATGCCCTTCTCTTTCAATATCCATGGTCAGGGGAAAACCCGATTCAATGAATCTAAGCACTGGACGCTGGGACATTTTGCTGCGGCGGTGACTGTGACAAACCTTCGAAATTGAAGACTCCATAAACATGCAATGAATGTCGGGAAAATTCTATGGTTGCTCAATGTGGCTCGTAAGTTTTCATCCTTTTCGTTTATTCTCGGGGGCAATGCTTTTCAAAATACAAGTGATAATTATGGTTTCCTATAACGTCCCATTACCCTAAAATTTTCACCTTATTGAATTTTTTACAATTTTTTTTATTATTCTAGAGTTCGCAGACCGTGGGTTTTTTAGATGGGAAAGCGATCACGCGATTCAAGTAGCCGCACTCAATCGTGATTATAAGGAAGAGTTGGGAACAACACGCCACATTTGCCGAGTCCAGCCGCAATTGAAGTTTGTGGAAGATAAGTTAGGGAAATTAAAGTTGAAGAAGGAGAAAATGGTCCGTCAAATGGATGAAATGAAGGTCGAGATGTTCGTGATAAAGCGGAGCAAGGTAAGACCGCGATGGGGGAGAAACGGGTCTTTGCATCGTTCGACTTGATTTTGTTTGCTATCTACTTATTTGTATGAAGTAAACTCATACAAGTAATTTGAAGCTATGTTCATAAAGATATTATCTCGGTGTTATGGTGGTGAAGCAAATCGTTAATTTTAGCTTCGTAAAAAACTTTTGTAGCGAATTTCATAAGGCTAACAATTTGCATTGTTCAACTTCCTTGGATTTTGTCGCTATTCTTTTAGTTGGTTTGTATGAAGCAAACTCATACAAGCATTTTGAAGCTATGTTCATAAAGATATCATCTTGGTGTTATGGTGGCAAGCTAAATCGTTAATTTTAGCTTCAGAGAAAACTTTTGTGAAGCAGTAAAATTTCATAAGGTCAACAACGTGCATTAGGATATGTCCAGAACCTGGTCATGTCCTAAAAACATTGGCCATGGGCAAAATCGACCAATGCTAGTGTTTTAAATTTTTATTGTTTAGTTGGTGATGTTCCAGAAAATAAAAGGGTATCGAGCCATGTCCTAAAAATATTAAAATAACATAAGTCCTGATAAAATCATTCACGAAAGACACCAATTCCTAAACGGGAACTAACTTTCTTTTTTTCTTTTACATAATGATCATCATCTTTACAACTACGAAAGTCTTATTATCCGGGTAGTTGGGATCATATGCTAAACACTGAGAAGTCCAGGTACCAACAATACTGACAGACCATGTAAAACTTAGGGATATGTCCCAGAAGTCCGGGGTGGCCGTGGGCCAAAACGGACCAATGCCCAATAGCTTTTTTTATTTTTTTTTTTTCTTTAGTCGGGTGATGTTCAAGAAAGGAATAACTAACTATTAAAGAGAGATAATAAATAGGAACATGACCTAAAACTAATTGAGCTATGTCCTAAAATATTGAAATTGAAAAATAACACTACAATTCATGATGTCAACTGGGGTGCAAAAAGTTTCAGGGTCTATGTTAATGCAAACCTCGAAAACCGACTCCGATGCAATGTGTTTTTGGATGAGTTTTTGGAGGAGGAAAGCTTACAAATATATGATGTCCGCTTAAATAACTTAATTAAGAAAGAGACTATAATCAAGAATCGGCGGGATTAGAACGAGAGTCAGAAGAGGCAAGTCGAGGCCCAATATAAGGCTTAGCCGGAAGAGCTCGACGGCATGTGAAAGATGATCGGGTCCCTTGATGGAGCAAAAGACAGATATGACGTCTTATGGATGATGAACTTAGGGAGAAGTAGCGAAGACAAGAATGAGAGAGCCAAGAAGCCGTCGCGAGGATATCGAAGTTTTTTAGAGGGGGAAAAATTACTATGGAAAGAAAAGATAATCAAATCAAGAACCATATTACATCATCAATTTGGGGACAACCATTCATCGAAAATATATTTGTCATGAATGTAATTATTGTTCTAAACACATAATTACCATAATTCACATAATGCCAAATATAACGATGCCATCGTATATTGTAAGTAATGTTTTGTTTAAGGAACCAATATTTAGCCATTGGGTTGGTCGTTTTTCTCGAGCATAGCAATGCTTTTACTATTTGCAAAACATTAAATAATTAGATATATAAAATTCACTATTTATTTATTAAGCATGGCACCGATTTTAGGTCACGAATTTACGCTAAGTTAGGACATGACCTAAGAAAATGTAATTATATCATTTTCAATAATGTAAAGGAGATTAACAAAATTATTATGGTCTAATCTATGATCGAATATATTTCAATTCTAAGACTATTGATCGAATATATTTGACTCTAAGTAAAAACTAATGATCAAATATATTTGTCATGGAACGAATTAAGAAGGATCAAAACCTAAATTATATTACTTTCTCACTTCAATGTTGTAATGTTGTAATGTCAGAATGCCGTATAGCAACATTTGATACGCACCATTTGCTAAATATTATTTTCCTCTAATAATGTAATAAATGTGGAATTTGCTAGATAATTTCAAGTGCTTGTAATTTCTTACAACAATATTCTTCATTCTCGTTTCTGAGAATAGCACACAAAATACGTAAATCAAGAACTTCTCAACAACTTTGCTGCACTCTCTAATCGATCTGCACTCGTGATACTTCATCATCATTTTCTTTCTTCCCCTCGTACCGAAGCTATCCCCCCGACGACAAGTTCTCATTACCGTAATCTAGTTCCGTATGAATTCATGTCGGCCAGGATTAACATGAAGTAAAGTAAAGAGGGGAAAACACATTGATGCTTACCATGGAACTCTTCTTGATTATCGTTGCTTGGGTCTTCCGGTTATGGTCTGATGAGTCGACGATCAGAACTTGTTCAAAAACATCCTGACAGTCACCTTACTCCAAAGATCGCCATCAATTTATGATGAAAATAACTGAAAGCTCGCTCAAAGATCGCTTGTACAATTTCGTCTCCACTAAACCTTGTTGCGTGTTGGCTAAAGTTTCCGCCAAATTCTCATTCAATAGCCGAAATATTTCCGTAAAAAAAATTGCATCGATTTTCTTTCATCCTCAACACGTTCTTTCATTTTAGGCTTAGCCTGAGCTCCCCGTTTTTTATTCTCCTCGATCCACTTCCGACTTTCTTCATCGTAGTAGTACCCCAACGACCTTTTCACCGTATTTATGTCAATATTAATCAAAAACAAAGTTCCTTCGAATCTCTCTAAGCCGTACGCCAAAAAGTACCGAAACTTTCGTGAGCCACTGCCATAAGGGAAGGGACCCTTGCGCACATCTTTTCGGGGCATGCATCATGTGCTCAATCATAAACCCGGCACTCATTTGGATCTTTGACAATAAGCAAAAACATTGCGAAGAGATCGCAATAGGTAAGAGAGGATTTTCTCGCCCTACGACGTTAATGGTCGCATTATTAAGGAGCAAGGGAGGGAGTTTATTTAGACATCGACAGCTCATCCGACCGTTCGCCTAAGACCGTTCATCCTCACTATCCATCATCATCACTAAAGTTTAATGCATCTCGGTTTTGGTTTAACTTTTTTGTTGGTACTCCACTTATTTCTGTGGTAATCAAAAACCCTATTAGAAGGAACGCTCTAGGATCTCACCTAAGTACTGAATCGTTTGTTGATTTCTTTGGGCTCTTTCAAACCAGACTTAATGACCTCGGTCAGCGGTCAGCCCATAAGTGAGCGTAGAAATTCACGAACAAGACTCTCATAGCACACATCTCCTTGAGCAGCATCCCACCTTGAAACTTAAACCATTTATCCACAAATTCTCCTGTCATATCCTTAAAAAGATTTACAACTTCATCGGCCTCCCATCCGCTATTTCTCTAACACCGAATGATATGTCAGATTGGAGAGTGGACTAGGAGCTCTTAAATGTCGCATCAACACTCCAAGCAATGACAATGCTCTATTTGAAGGACTACCTCGGATCTCGAATCGATGATGGATATTCGAAAGCATTAACTAATTAATGTGGTTTTGGAACGAACCCTCCTCTTCTTCTTTATTTGCTCCTGCCTCGTGGTCCTTATTTTTAGAACAAACCTAGGCTTCTTCCTTCGTGATTCAAGCTCATGGCAAATGACTTAAAATGATCTTAGGACATTACCTAGCATAAAGGACTCGTTAAACATAAGCGCACTCTTTAAGCCTGGAGTTAAAAGAACAAAATTTTGAACACGTGACGCCGACGCATTAGGAAAAGATTTCAACCAAACCCAAAAGATTTGCGAATTGCACTCAACTCAACTGCGCGCGTATCCCATACGCGTAACCAAATTAGAAGAAGATCCGGAAAAAGATTGGAACCAACCTTAGCAAGGTCAAATCCTAGTTGACAAGAAGTCAAA
>CANSZD010002953.1:107500-120370 GCA_947648045.1 Beta corolliflora | reverse complement strand
GTTTTGACCGCATCGGATAGGCTTTTTTCCCTTGGTGCGGCGCAAAAGCCGTTGTGTTGATAATAGAATGTCTTTGTCTCCCTATATGAATCAATAGTCATTGTGTTGGTTGCTTTAATATTTAAAAGACATGACCCTAAATATCTTAGGACATGACCCTAAGGAAATCTACCTATTTTAAGCCTAAAGTGTTTCAAGTAAATGTGCTTAAAAAATGGGAGAGGTCCTTAAAGGTGAAAAGTACATGACACAATGGCTCTTGCGTGTCGATATGGATGAAACCCCCCGGATCATAGTGGCTCACCATGGGATAATAAGCCGATAATATAAGGTTTACAATTGATAAATGACCATAAAAAGCGATAATATAAGGTTTACAAATGATAAATGACCTAACTTTACAAATGATGGCCTTATCCAAATATGTTATTATCTCCTTTGAACGCGAATTAAATTAAATGTTGTGTCATGTCCTTAATTCGCCACTATTATATAAAAATATAAATGCATTGTTTAATTTCAATAAATGACCTGACTTTACAAATGATAGCCTTAACAAATACTCCCTCCGTCCCGAATAGTCCAGAACACTTTACTTTTATGTTTTCCCAAATTGGTTTGAACACTTCCATTTTGGTATGGTCATATTAATATATTATTTCTTTTACACTCCTTTGTGGCCCACACACTCTACCTTTATCAATAAAGTTACCTTTCTCTCTCCTCTAATAAAAAATACCCCATCAACTCACCTATCACATCTACTTTCTACATATAATAACATTTGATAACCACACCACAACTTATCACCTTAAATATGTGTCCCAGCAAGTGTTCGAGATCTTTTGGAATGGAGGGAAAATGATATGTTATTATCTCCAACGAACGCAATTAAATTAAATATTGCATCATGTCCTTAATTCGACACTAATAGGGTGTTCGGATCTTTCATCTGCTATATTCATACAAATTAACCACACACCATTTAATTGCATACTGTTATATTCTTAGTTTCTTACTCATTAACCAACATTTAAGAAACAAGATTGTGTTATTATTGTCTTTTGTAATTAATTAGATATTATATATATGTATTCTCTTGAAGCCGAGGGTTTATATTGATCAATTGCTATAAGGATCAATTGGATAATAATTGCTAATTTGCTATTCATTCTTAGGAGACACCAATGGTTATTCTATGACATTATTTCACTCAAAGTGTGTTTAGATGGTAGTACAAAAATTAAGGTTTTTTTATTTTTGTATCAAATATTTGATGATTAATTGCTTCTTAATAAATATAATTGAAGTACAAAAGGACTTTGATTAAGTTTGCGTGATCAGTGAAATCAAAGTTCTACATTGGAAGTGATAAAATAGACGTAATGATGAATTGATTTCATATTTGTAATAGACGAGGTTTTGCTTATGTAGTGGCAGGGGATGGGACCTCCTCATCATTGGGTGTGGTAACACTATAAAAGTTTCCCTTCTTCACGAGAAGGAATACCTGGGTGATAAGTTGAGGGTTCTCTTTCTCCCATGTCATTAATAAAATGCATATATGAATTATAAAAAAAAAAAAAAATAGGGCGTAATGATGCGATTGCATGTTAAGGCTTATAGCCTTATAGGGTTTCTTCGGGAAGCCCCGTGGAGTTGTTGTTGATATGACATGATGTTGGACAGATTGTACAAATTAATTATTCAACTTGCCCCGGCATAAAAATACGTATCTCTTTTTTTTTAAGCTTTAAGCTATCTTATATTATAAGTATTTCTTTTTTTTGATAATTGGTGTTAAATCATTACTTGCCCAAAAGGCGAGTCTCTGCTTTACACGAAGTTTACATATCTTATATTATATTATTGGCTAATTTTCCAAAAGCCAACATTCGGCATCTTATTAGAAGCCATTTGGCGTGCTTATGAAGTGCCAAATAATAATAAATAGAGTTCCAAAAGAGAATGTTATTACCTTAATAAAAGTGTTAGAGATAAAAAAAAATTGTCTATTTGAAATATAAAACCATAATTTTAAGATAAAGCATAATTTTAAACTCTCACATTTGAAATATAAACCATAAGCTGTAGTGGATTAGTAGTTAAACTCTCACATTTCGTTATTAGCTTATAGATAAAAGCATAATTTTAAGATGCCGCGGGCAATTACAATTATCAAATATGATTTTATTGCATGATAAATTGTTTTTAAAAACTACTTCCAAAGAATGGGGTAAGACAACGTTAATTACCTTAATAAAAGTGTTAAAGACTAAAAAGGCTTGGTCTATGTACTCATACTTACATATAATTATAAGACTTTATTATGCTTTATTTTGAAACATTAAACGGTTAAATTGTAGTTGATTGGTGGTTAAACTCTCACATAATTCATTTGCAAGGTCATGTGTTCAGTTTCCCTAGTAACTACACCTTGTTAATATTTTATAATGAGGTCATAAACATGTGTTTTAGAAGCTGGAGTGGGGCGCCACGTGGTACCGTACCGTTCCTTTGATAGGAATGCCTTTTTTAGATGGCTAGTGTAAAATTGAAAAATGTGCGTTATGGCATGATAAGTTGTTTTTAAATAATTTTAATGGAGTCGGGTAAGATAATTGTTATAACCTTAACACAAGTGTTAGAGATCATCATAAAGCATATGACTTTCTAATGTTAAACTATTGAAATTGACTAAAATTGGTGGTTAAACTCTCACATTTCATTTTAAAGGTCATGTGTTCAATTCCATATCTACATATAATTTATCGAGACCTTAATCTTTGTAATAGCTTCGGAAAAGTTTATATTTTTAAAAAGGTCCTAAAACAATTAGGGTCATAATGAAGAACATGGCAAGCCATCATTTCTTAATTACACAATTCATTACCCATAATAAACTCTTGCATGTAGAACATCGAAATGTGATTAGACTTATTTAGACCCTAGTCCATTAGACGCATGCTACTCTACTAGGAATTTCATTGCCTATAATTAATTTTTTTTCTTAGACACAATATCGGCAATTGTTTGTCTCAATAATTAACTTAAAGGGTTGTATACTACTATATATCTTACTTTTGTGTGTCAAATATCTATTTAAATTTTTTTTTATTTTATTCTCATTACCCATAATAAACTCTTGCATGTAAAACATCCAAATGTGATTAGACTTATTTAGACCCTAATCTATTAGGAAGCGCATGTTACTCACTAGGAATTTCATTGCCTATAATTAATGTTTTCTGCGTTACCAATATCAGCAATTGTTTGTCTCATTAACTAACTTAAAGGGTTGTATATATCTTACTTTGTGTGCCAAATACACGTTTAAAGTTAATTTTATTTATTCTTTGGGCATACATATTTTATTTTGTGTATTAAATATTTCATGAATAGTTGCTTTTAATGAAATTTAACAAGTAGAAGAAATATATGATATATTTTCATTGATAAGATCATATAATTACAAAATATGGGCATGTGGCCCCCTTAGCAAAAAAAAAAATAAAGAAAAAAAACTAAAAGGGGAGGGGAGGGCCATGCAAGCCAAATTATTGATGTCTTACTCATAACTCATAAGTACCTATTAAAAGGAAGACTTAGGCCTATGAAATTGAAATTAACTTTATTTTCGAAAATTTTTATCTTTTGATCCATCACGTTGTAAACTCGTTTAATTCATTATTTTCCCCATATATTTATAATTTCTATGATCATAAGTCATAGCACAAGGGAAAAAAAAATTAATTAGAAAAAAGAAACTAACTCCTTTTTAATTTACAACAAATAATTAATGACTATAGACTTCAATTTTATTTTTTTCTCTTCATGTCTTAACCTAAATTGAGACAACATAAGAAAATGCATAAATATATCGAGAGACAATTTAAGAAAAAGCATATTTCATTCATAATAGAGTCATTACAAAAGTCTTAATAATAATTTTTACAACCTATAATTTGCTCCCGACTACTAATGGAGCCAAATTACGACAAAAATAAGAAAAAGAAGCATACAATACAAAACAAAAAATGGAACTCGAGACAAAAGAAGACATGGGAAAGGCCATGCAAGGGCATGATCAAACTTCAGCTTGTCATGATTTACCGATAAATGTCGGTAAATCCGTTGTAGTTTTCCTGAGTCCGATTGTAGTTGTCGGAGTCCGATAATTCTGACTTCGGACGCACGCCACGTGGTGGTGATGCGAGAGTCGAGAAGGTGGAGGTGGGAGGATGATGATGATGATGAGTGGGGGGGGTGTTGATGATGGTGTTGTTGGTGCCGATGATGGAGGGGAGGGGACCCGGGGCCTCCCTTCTCTTCCTTTCACGAGAGGAGGAGGAGGAAGAAGATGATGATGATGTTGGAGCGTTGGAGGAGGAGAAGAGAGGATGATGATGATGTAGGAGCGGTGGAGGAGGAAGAGGATGGTAATTGTAGTGGTGATGGTGGTGGTGGTGATGGTGATGGTGGAGATGGTGGTGGTGAAGGACGGCCGCGGTCGGGGGCCGGGATGGTCCCGCCACCGCCATTTTTCCTTTCCCTTGTATGACATGTTTTTGTTTGGATAAGGAGTGTGACTTTTTTATATTTTGAGGGTTAATTAGAATATTGAAGTATGCCTCACCTTATATAGGAAAAAAGTGACCTTGGAAGCACCCTATTAATGAAGTGGTACTTAATTTTCGCTTGAGAAAAGTCCAACTAAAAAGTGACTATTCCCAAAGCATGTATTAGTTGAAAGGAAAATTGTGGCCAAATTAAATTTGATGAAAATAGGGAAATCATATCGATTAAATTATATAATTAACTATGTAATAGTGAATTATGTACCACTTTTATTTTGACCACATACTATATCATTGTTTAGAATTGCCAAAAAAAAGGAAACGAAAAACCCCGCATACTATATTGCACTCCCCCTTTTCTTTTTAATTGTTACACTTACACTTTCTTTATAAATAGTAATCTAGAAATATATATATTCTTAAAGCTGCGTCAATGTCTATATATTATTCGAAATAACAATTGAGATAAACGATCAATTAGCTCTCCGACGCTCGTATGGGCATATTTGGTGAAACCCTCTAACCACTACTTTGAATTACTAGCAAATTGAATAAGGCTATCATGTGTAAAATAGGTCATTTACTAGCGTTTTATACTACCTTTGTATTTATTTAGTTGCACCATTTACTTTTTCACATTTGTCGAGACACTTCTTTAAACGTTAATATGCAAGTAAAAATTTTAAAAAAAATTGATATTTGGAATGTTCGCATTGAGACAGAATCTAACAAGACCCCACTCGACTATGTTTTGGTTATATAATGGTGCGAGATAACTTAATAAAATTGGTTGATGAATAGTGCCAAAAGCAAATGGTGCAACTACTTAAAAAATACGGAGGTGGTATTTAATAAACACTAATCTTTATTTCGTAGTAGAAATAATAAAGCGTGTTTTAGCTCACCCTAAATTCTAAGTTAAACATTTATTATGTGTCAAAACCGTTTTCCTATCAACAAATGTAAACATACACGTATCTTATATTTGTATTTCTTTTGCGCACCATAATACATAAACAACTGGGACAAACATTTGTCGTGGCTGATACCCCCCATCTCCGTGGTCACTAGCCCCGATATGAAAATCACTTGCATTTGTGCGGCGCGGGATCGAATCCCTTCAAAAGCGAGCGATGTTTGGCCTTTTTGTAATTTTTTTCAAGGCAGCGAAGATTTTATTAGATCATTATATAATTTTTTTATTATCTATTTTTATATATATTCTTAATGCGGCGTCAATAGTTGATAACTCCGGAAAAATTTTATGTATATATGTAGTAGCATTGATAATATATATATATAGTGGGGATACCGTTCTAGCTTCTATGTGTACATGAACCTCGGTGGCTTCCTGATGGGACAACTTGGGGGAGAGGTAGCCACAACAATTAACCACCAATACTTAGGACACCTTATCTAGGCCATGTCCTAAGCATGTCGCTTAGGACATGACCTAACATAAGATTAATCGAAACACCCAACCAATGTATTAGACACCCCTCCCCTCCCTTACCTCGCCCGTGTACCCATGATCACCTTTCTTACTCTTGTCGTATTAGCCTTTGATTAGACATCATAAGCCTTGAAGAAACCAATTACCCCTCGCACCATTACGAGGATGCAGATATACTTGCATCATAACATAGCAATCTCTCGAACCAACATCGTACGTACTACTATATATATATATATATATATATATATAAAGTGGGGATACCGTTCTAGCTTCTATGTGTACATGAACCTCGGTGGTTTGCTCGGGATGGGACAACTTGGGGGAGAGGTAGCCACAACAATTAACCACTAATACTGAGTCGCCAACGGTGTTCCCTCCCATGAACGAACGCCCATTGCTCAGACACTTATCTAGGCCATGTCCTAAGCATGTCGCTTAAGACATGACCTAACACAAGATTGCTCGAAACACGCAACCAATGTAGTTGGACCCCCTCCCATCCCTTACCTCGCCCGTGTACCCATAATCACCTTTCTTACTCTTGTCGTATTAGCATTTGATTAGACATCAGAAGCCTAGAAGCTAGAATGGTATCCCCACTAAATATATATATTCTTAATGCGGCGTCAATAGTTGATAACCTGGAAAAGTTTTATGTATATATATAGTAGCATTGATAATATATATATATAGTGGGGATACCGTTCTAGCTTCTATGTGTACATGAACCTCGGTGGCATGCTCGATATGGGACAACTTGGGGGAGAGGTAGCCACAATAATTAACCACTAATACTGAGTCGCCATCGGTGTTCCCTCCCATGAACGAACGCCCATTACCTAACACAAGATTGCTCGAAACACCCAACCAATGTATTAGACCCCCTCCCTCCCTTACCTCGCCCGTGTACCCATGATCACCTTTCTTACTCTTGTCGTATTAGCCTTTGATTAGACATCATAAGCCTTGAAGAAACCAATTACCCCCGCACCATTACGAGGATGCAGATATACTTGCATCATAACATAGCAATCTCTCGAACCAACATTGTACGTACTACTATATATATATATATATATATATATATAGTGGGGATACCGCTCTAGCTTCTATGTGTACATGAACCTCGGTGGTTTGCTTCGGGATGGGACAACTTCGGGGGAGAGGTAGCCACAACAATTAACCACTAATACCGAAGTCGCCATCCGTGTTCCCTCCCATGAATGAACGCCCATTGCTCAGACACTTATCTAGGCCATGTCCTAAGCATGTCGCTTAAGACATGACCTAACACAAGATTAAGCTCGAAACACGCAACCAATGTATTGGACCCCTCCCATCCCTTACCTCGCCCGTGTACCCATGATCACCTTTCTTACTCTTGTCGTATTAGCATTTGATTAGACATCGAAGCCTAGAAGCTAGAACGGTATCCCCACTAAATATATATATTCTTAATGCAGCGTCAATAGTTGATAACCTCGAAAAGTTTTATGTATATATATATAGTAGCATTGATAATATATATATATATATATAGTGGGGATACCGTTCTAGTTTCTATGTGTACATGAACCCTCGGTGACTTGCTCGGGATGGGACAACTTGGGGGAGAGGTAGCCACAATAATTAACCACTAATACTGAGTCGCCATCGGTGTTCCCTCCCCTATGAACGAACGCCCATTACCTAACACAAGATTGCCGAAACACCCAACCAATGTATTGGACCCCCTCCCCTCCTTTACCTCGCCCGTGTACCCATGATCACCTTTCTTACTCTTGTCGTATTAGCCTTTGATTAGACATCATAAGCCTTGAAGAAACCAATTACCCCCTCGAACCATTACGAGGATGCATATACACTTGCATCATAACATAGCAATCTCTCGAACCAACATCGACGTACTACTACATATATATATATATATATATATATATATATATATATATATATATATATATCTTAATGCGACGTCAATAGTTGATAACATGGAAAATTTTCATGTATATATTTAGTAGCATTATATATATATATATATATATATATATATATATATATAGTGGGGATACCGTTCTAGCTTCTATGTGTACATGAACCTCAGTGGCTTGCTCGGGATGGGACAACATGGGGGAGAGGTAGCCACAACAATTAACCACTAATACCGAGTCGCCATCGTGTTCCATCCCATGAACGAACACCCATTGCTCAAGACACTTATCTAGGCCATGTCCTAAGCATGTCGCATAGGACATGACTAACACAAGATTGCCCGAAACGCCCAACCAATGTATTGACCCCCTCCCCCCCTTACCTCGCCCGTGTACCCATGATCACCTTTCTTATTCTTGTCGTATTAGCCTTTGATTAAACATCGAAGCCTAGAAGCTAGAACGGTATCCCCACTATATATATATATTCTTAATGCGGCGTCAATAGTTGATAACCCGGAAAAGTTTTATGTATATATGTAGTAGCATTGATAATATATATATAGTGGGGATACCGTTCTAGCTTCCATGTGTACATGAACCTCGGTGGCTTGCTCTGGATGGGACAACTTGGGGGAGAGGTAGCCACAACAATTAACTAGTAATCTTGAGTCGCCATCTGTGTTCCCTCCCATGAACGAACGTCCATTACCTAACACAAGATTGCTCGAAACACCCAACCAATGTATTAGACTACCTCCCCTCCCTTACCTCGCCCGTGTACCCATGATCACCTTTCTTACTCTTGTCGTATTAGCCTTTGATTAGACATCATAAGCCTTGAAGAAACCAATTAACCCCTGCACCATTACGAGGATGCGGATACACTTCATCATAACATAGCAGTCTCTCGAACCAACATCGTACGTACTACTACATATATATATATATATATATATATATAGTGGGGATACCGTTCTAGCTTCTATGTGTACATTAACCTCGGTGGCTTGCTCGGGATGGGATAACATGGGGGAGAGGTAGCCACAACAATTAAACACTAATACCGAGTCGCCATCGGTGTTCCCTCCCATGAACGAACACCCATTGCTCAAAGACACTTATCTAGGCCATGTCCTAAGCATGTCGGGCTTAGGACATGACCTAACACAAAATTGCTCGAAACACCCAACCAATGTATTAGACCCCCCTCCCCTCCCTTACCTCGCCCGTACCCATGATCACCTTTCTTACTCTTGTCGTATTAGCCTTTGATTAAACATTAGAAGCTTAGAAGCTAGAACGGTATCCCCACTATATATATATATTCTTAATGCGGCGTCAATAGTTGATAACCTAGAAAAGTTTTATGTATATATGTAGTATCATTGATAATATATATATATAGTGGGGATACCGTTCTAGCTTCCATGTGTACATGAACCTCGGTGGCTTGCTCAGGATGGGACAACTTGGGGGAGAGGTAGCCACAACAATTAACCAGTAATACTGAGTCGCCATCGGTGTTCCCTCCCAAGAACGAACGCCCATTACCAAACACAAGATTGCTCGAAACACCCAACCAATGTATTAGACCCCCTCCCTCCCCCTTACCCGCCCGGTGTACCCATGATTACCTTTCTTACTCTTGTCGTATTAGCCTTTCGATTAGACATCATAAGCCTTGAAGAAACCAATTACCCCTCGCACCATTACGAGGATGCGGATACACTTGCATCATAACATAGCGATCCTCTCGAACCAACATCGTACGTACTTCACGCATATATATATATATATATATATATATATATATATATATATATATATATATATATATATATATATATATATATATATATATATATATATATATAGTGGGGATACTGGTTCTAGCTTCTATGTGGACATGAACCTCGGTGGTTTGCTCGGGATGGGACAACTTGGGGGGATAGGTAGCCACAACAATTAACCACTAATACCGGAGTCGCCATCGGTGTTCCCTCCCATGAACGAACGCCCATTGCTCGAGACACTTATCTAGGCCATGTCCTAAGCATGTCAGGCTTAAGACATGACCTAACACAAGATTGCTCGAAACACGCAACCAATGTATTAGACCCACTCCCATCCCTTACCTCGCCCGTGTACCCATGATCACCTTTCTTACTCTTGTCGTATTAGCATTTGATTAGACATCAGAAGCCTAGAAGCTAGAACGGTATCCCCACTAAATATATATATTCTTAATGCGACGTCAATAGTTGATAACCCGGAAAGTTTTATGTATATATATAGTCGCATTGATAATATATATATATAGTGGGGATACCGTTCTAGCTTCTATGTGTACATGAACCTCGGTGGCTTGCTCGGGATGGGACAACTTGGGGGAGAGGTAGCCACAACAATTAACCACTAATACTGAGTCGCCATCGTGTTCCCTCCCATGAACGAACGCCCATTACCAAACACAAGATTGCTCGAAACACCCAACCAATGTATTAGACCCCCTCCCTCCCTTACCTCGCCCGTGTACCCATGATCACCTTTCTTACTCTTGTTGTATTAGCCTTTGATTAGACATCATAAGCCTTGAAGAAACCAATTACCCCCTCGCACCATTACGAGGATGCAGATACACTTGCATCATAACATAGCAGTCTCTCGAACCAACATCGTACATACTACTACATATATATATATATATATATATATATATATATATATATATATATATATATATATATATATTCTTAATGCGACGTCAATAGTTGATAACATGGAAAAGTTTTATGTATATATGTAGTAGCATTGATATATATATATAGTGGGGATACCGTTCTAGCTTCTATGTGTACATGAACCCTCGGTGGCTTGCTCGGGATGGGACAACTTGGTGGAGAGGTAGCCACAACAATTAACCACTAATCCTTGAGTCGCCATCGGTGTTCCCTCCCATGAACTAACGCCCATTGCTCAGGACACTTTTCTAGGCCATGTCCTAAGCATGTCAGGCTTAGGACATGACCTAACACAAGATTGCTCGAAACACGCAACCATTGTATTAGACCCCCTCCCCTCCCCTTACCTCGCCCGGTGTACCCATGATCACCTTTCTTACTCTTGTCGTATTAGCCTTTGATTAGACATCATAAGCCTTGAAGAAACCAATTACCCCCTCGCACCATTACGAGGATGCGGATATACTTGCATCATAACATAGCAATCTCTCGAACCAACATCGTACGTACTACTATATATATATATATATATATATATATATATATATATATATAGTGGGGATACCGTTCTAGCTTCTATGTGTACATGAACCTCGGTGGTTTACTCGGGATGGGACAACTTGGGGGAGAGGCTTGCCACAACAATAAACCACTAATACCGAGGCGCCATCGGTGTTCCCTCCCATGAACGAACGCCCATTGCTCGAGACACATATCTAGGCCATGTCCTAAGCATGTCGGGCTTAAGACATGACCTAACACAAGATTGCTCGAAACACGCAACCAATGTATTAGACCCCCTCCCATCCCTTACCTCGCCCGTGTACCCATGATCACCTTTCTTACTCTTGTCGTATTAGCATTTGATAAGACATCGAAGCCTAGAAGCTAGAACGGTATCCCCACTAAATATATATATTCTTAATGCGACGTCAATAGTTGATAACCTGGAAAAGTTTTATGTATATATATAGTAGCATTGATAATATATATATATAGTGGGGATACTGATTCTAGCTTCTATGTGTACATGAACCTCGGTGGCTTGCTCGGGATGGGACAACTTGGGGGGAGAGGTAGCCACAACAATTATCCACTAATCTTGAGTCGCCATCGGTGTTCCCTCCCATGAACGAACGCCCATTACCAAACACAAGATTGCTCGAAACACCCAACCAATGTATTAGACCCCCCTCCCCCTCCCTTACCTCGCCCCGTGTACCCATGATCACCTTTCTTACTCTTGTTGTATTAGCCTTTGATTAGACATCATAAGCCTTGAAGAAACCAATTACCCCTCGCACCATTACGAGGATGCAGATACACTTGCATCATAACATAGCGAACTCGAACCAACATCGTACATACTACTACATATATATATATATATATATATATATATATATATATATATATATATATATATATATATATATATATATATATATATATATATATTCTTAATGCGACGTCAATAGTTGATAACATGGAAAAGTTTTATGTATATATGTAGTAGCATTGATATATATATATATAGTGGGGATACCGTTCTAGCTTCTATGTGTGCATGAACCTCGGTGGCTTGCTCGGGATGGGACAACTTGGTGGAGAGGTAGCCACAACAATTAACCACTAATACTGAGTCGCCATCGGTGTTCCCTCCCATGAACTAACGCCCATTGCTCGGGACACTTATCTAAGCCATGTCCTCGGCATGTCGGAGCTTAGGACATGACCTAACACAAGATTGCTCGAAACACGCAACCATTGTATTAGACCCCCCTCCCCTCCCTTACCTCGCCCGTGTACCCATGATCACCTTTCTTACTCTTGTCGTATTAGCCTTTGATTAGACATCACTAAGCCTTGAAGAAACCAATTACCCCCTCGCACCATTACGAGGATGCAGATATACTTGCATCATAACATAGCAATCTCTCGAACCAACATCGTACGTACTACTATATATATATATATATATATATATATATATATATATATATATATATATATATATATATATATATATATATATATATATATAGTGGGGATGCCGTTCTAGCTTCTATGTGTACATGAACCTCGGTGGTTTACTCGGGATGGGACAACTTGGGGGAGAGGTTGCATAACAATAAACCACTAATACCGGCGCCATCGGTGTT
>CANSZD010002953.1:0-102500 GCA_947648045.1 Beta corolliflora | reverse complement strand
TGTTTGAAATAAAATATGATAAAGTCTTATAATAAATATACTTGACTAAAAAAACAAAAACAAATATATACATCTCTAACAAAATTTCTCTTACCACAATTTCTTTTAAGCTATTATTTTTAAATTTAAATCTTTCAGATTTTTTTACTTTTCACTTACGACTTGTCCGTTTAATTTCTTGGAACATCACCTAATAAGTTTTAATTTTTTAAAAGGTCCTAATAAAAGGCTTAAAAGGCATTACTAATTCTGGGTTTTAGGACATGATTGGTACGGCGTTGGACATGTCCTGGGTCAATTTCCTTGGGAGAAAAAACCAATCTCTCACACCAATGGGACGGATGATCACCCCCCCCCCCATGCAATGTATCATGGACATATGTGGTTGGATGGAGTTTTTTCTTTCTCCAAAAGGTACTATTTTCACATTTAATTTTTCGGATGGAAAAGGGTCACTTGATCACTTCACCCCCTTAATAAATGCGAACCCTTCAATAATGTTTTAGGTAATGACCCATGTTACTTGGGGCGATTACCTAAACTATTACTATGTTCCTGCATGTACAATGGTACATGACTCTCCAACTAGCTCTCCACTCTCTCACATATATTCTCTCTCTTCAAGTTACCCTCAAGAACTATGTCTAAAAACACCCAACAACAATAGAACTCTTTAAAGAGCTCTCAATTCAACTTTTCACTATGTGGTGGTCCCCATGTCAATAAATGAACTTCATTTCATATTATGATCAAAGTTATATAAATAAAGATATTCATGTAAATTAAATATAATTACAAAAAAAATTATCTTTTTCATAATTTATGTAATGTGGAATTTTTTTAAAATAAAATATTAATTTTGAATGCTAATATTTAATTTCATAAATTAAAAAAATATAGTAGATTTTGTGTATGAAATATATCCATTGTTAGGCTCATTTTATAGATAAAGAAAAATTATAGTTGTTGGAATAGTAGTTTTGTTTTATTTTCATAAAAAAGACCATTAATGGTTGCAAGAAGAAAAGAAAACTTAATTGCAATAGTATGTGGGCCCAGATATTGGAGAGCCATTTCTCCTTCAACCCAAATAGTATAATATTCTAGTCTAATTATCACTAGAAATTAGGAACCAAAAGCACTAATTTTAAAAGAAAGTTCCCTATTGAATAAACAAGGACAACATAAATGTTAAAATAAACAATCGCATTTTTATAACCATCTTGAGTTTGTTTTAAGTAATGACCCATGTTACTTTGGGCAATTACCTAAACTAGCTAGTACTCTAACACTAACTAGTTGAGTCATACTACCTACTTTGATCACTTAGTAATATTCTAGTCTAATTATCACTAGAAATTAAGAACCATAATTTGAAAGACCTAATTTTAAAAGTAAGTTCCCTATTGAATAAACAAGGACAACATAAATGTTAACAAAAACAATCGCATTTTTAGAACCATTGTCAGTTTGTTTTAGGTAATGACCCGTGTTACTTTGGGCGATCACTTAAACTATTACTATGGGAACTTTGAGTCATACTAGCCTACTTTGATCACGTAGTAATTTTATAGTCTAGTTATCACTAGAGATAAGGAATCATCACTAATTTTAAAATCAAGTTCCCTATTTAATAAACAAGGACAACATAAATTTTAAAATAAACAATCGCATTTTTAGAACCATCGTCAGTTTGTTTAAGGTAATGGCCCAATGTTACTTTGGGAGATTGTCTAAACTATTACTCAAGGAACTAACTAGTTCAGTCAGACTAGCCTACTTTGATCACATAATACGATTCTAGTCTAGTTATCACTAGATATTAGGAAAATTAATGGCACTTGTGTCTATTGATTCATAGGAGACGAGACATTCTACACAACATAATGGCTCTTGCGTCTCAGTATGGATGAAACCCCCGGACCATAGTGGCTCACCATGGGATAATAAGCCGATAAGGTACGAGGGATGACATTGTTGTATCTCTTCGAATGATTTATTCGGATAGAACAATTGCGACAAGCGATCAATAAACCCTCTGACTCTCTGTGTCTTAGGCATATTTGGTTGGATGAAACCCTCTAACCACTACTTTCAATGAGATAACGTCCAATAATCACCATTGGTGTCTCTTAATTAGGAATAGACATTGCATTGGTCGATTTAAGCACATGACCCAACGCTTTAGGCTTACAATACCGTACGCCCTAATGTGGAAATAAAATTATAGGTAGATTTCCTTAGTTAACGTCCTAAGATATCATGGGTCATGTCTTTAAATATTAGCGACCAACACAATGACTATTGATTCATAGGAGACAAGACATTGTACACAACACAATGGCTCTTGCGTCGCATTAAGGATGAAACCCCTAATTGGCTCACCATGGGATAATAAGCCGATAAGGTACGAGGGATGACGTTATTGTATTTATTGGAATGATTTCTTCGAAAATAACAAATGAGGCAAACGATCAATAAACCCTCCGACGCTCTGTATCTTGGGCATATTTGGTTGGATGAACCCTCTAACCACTACGTTGAATGAGATAACGTCCAATAATCACACCCAATGATGAGGAGGATTCCCATCCCCTACAATTACAAACTTGGTCTATTTCAAATATGAAATCAATTCATCATTACGCCTATTTTATCACTTCCAATGTAGAACTTTGACTTCACTGATCACGAAACTTAATAAGGTTCTTTTGTACTTCAATTATATTAATTAAAGCAATTAATCATCAAATATTTAATACAAAAAATAAAATAAAAAATAAAATCTTAATTTTGTACTACCATCTAAACACTACTTTGAGTGAAATAATGTCATAGAATAACCATTTTTTTTTTTGACATCGAGAGAATAACCATTGGTGTCTCCTAAGAATGAATAGCAAATTAGCAATTATTATCAATTGATCCTTATAGCAATTGATCAATATAAACCTCGGCTTCAATAGAATACATATATATAATATCTAATTAATTACCTAGACAATAATACAATCTTGTTTCTTATTAGAGGAGTTGATGGGGTATATTTTATTAGAGGAGAGAGAAAGTTGGGTAACTTTTTATTGATCAAAGGTAGAGTGTGGGCCAAAGGAGTGTAAAAGAAATAATATATTAATAGTGGGACCATACCAAAAATGGAAGTGTTCAAACTAATTTGGGAAAAACATAAAAGTAAAGTGTTCAGACTATTCTGGGACGGAGGGAGTATTTGTTAAGGCTATCATTTGTAAAGTCAGGTCATTTATTGAAATTAAACAACGATTTATATTTTTTATAATAGTGGCGAATTAAGGACATGACACAACATTTAATTTAATTGCGTTCAGTGGAGATAATAACATATTTGATAAGGCTATCATTTGTAAAGTTAGGTCATTTATCATTTGTAAACCTTATATTATCGGCTTATTATCCCATGGTGAGCCACTATGATCCGGGGGTTTCATCCATACTGAGACGCAAGAGCCATTGTGTTGTGTATTTTTCACCTTTAAGGACCTCCCATTTTTTTTTTTATCATTAAGGAACTCGATAAGATTGGCTTTATTAAAAAAAAAATGCCGTATGCACTTCAAACATAAATAATAAGGAGATCCGAGTAAATAATAAAGTCGTAAAAAAACATGTCGTGTACACTTTTAAAAAAAGGCACCGTGCGAGGTCGTAAAATTTGACATCTTTATTAGACGACATTTGGCATGCTTATGAAGTGCCAAATCATTATCATTGAAATAAATAGAGTTCCAAACTAACAAAAACTAGTTTTTCGGCCGGGCGATTCCCCGGGTCAGTCACAACTATCTAAAATATTCTTATTCAAAAGTTTTGTACTTTGTAGTTGATTTTATAGCTTTTTAGTAAAATTTTGTCTATTGCAAAATTGAAGTCACTGTAGGGCCCATGCCAAAAGGCATCATACTAATGAAGTTGGTGAACTCTTATAAACTAGGTAACTCTTTCTTATCTCCCCGATGTGGGACTTGGTATGTATACCCAACATTTTTGTCTATTGCAAAATTAAAGTCACTGTAGGGCCCATACCAAAAGGCCTCATACTAATGAAGTTGGTGAACTCTTATAAACTAGGTAACTCTTTCTTATCTCCCCGATGTGGGACTTGGTGTCTCTATAATTAGGAATGAATAGACGACATTATTGCATTGGTCGATTTAAGCACATGTAGGTAGATTTCCTTAGGGTCATGTCCTAAGATATTTAGATTCATGTCTTTAAATAATAGCGACCAACACAATGACTATTGATTCATATATAGGAGACAAGACATTCTACACAACACTATGGGTATTGCGTTTCGGTATTAAGTTATGCAGTTTTTAAAAACATCTGTGAGTAATATTAAGTGCATGCTCATATCACACCATTTAACTGCCATACTCATTGGTATCCTCGATGTCTAAGTCTATATATAGACTATTCGTAAGTTAAGTACCATAGTTACCTTTCTTCAAAATAAATATTAGAAAAATACCATACTCATACTTGTGCACAAATAAATTTCTCTTTGATATTAACATATCCATGGAGCAGAAGCAAAGTACCAATTCCAATAAAGATTATCTAGCCGAGAATAAGGAAAAATCTGTAATTTTTTTCTTCGGACGATATACTTATACATCTTGCATTTTACTATAACGAGGTATACTTATTCGATTGCATTTTTTATTTTTCTAACGGGAAAATCAAATTGTTCTCATGCAGGAGGAAACGGAGAAGTCGAAGAACAAACGTAAATTTCAATATGAACAAGGGTGTGATCATCCAACTGCCGCTAAGAACATTTTACTTCAGAAAGTAAGATTTATAAGATACTCATTATGTTTTAGAGTTAAAAAATTCTGGTACTAAATACTATTTTTTTTCCTGCCACAAGCGATGGGCATGCAAAAGAATGCCAATGTTTGATTCAGGAGAGTCATCAAAATCAAACAATGTTGAAGACGAATTTTACGCCTGCAACTGCATTAAAAGGGCGAGAAGGGAAGAGCGGAAGACTGCATGGGATGGACCGAAACTAGCAAAAGATTTGTATTTTCAATTATGCAAGTGGCATCCCATTTATGACGACGTACCACAAGGACCACCTAATTCATCAAAATCCAAGGCATAATGGAAAATATTTATATGCGTTTGCCGGAGATAGATCTTGTGCGGCTCATGTTGGCATGTAGGGAGTGGGGACGTAGCATCCCATATTGGAGGAATGACATTGCTACAAAACGTTGGTATGGAGGTAATCCACGTATATCTAAACCAACGCGGAGAATGGATGACAATCCACCAACACCGGCACACCGCCCTCATTGACGATGAAAGAGATGGCAAATCCTCGAAGGGTGATATGTTGGCGTAGAAAATAGGTTATTTTATATGTATTTATGTTATTTATATTGTATTTTTTGTGCAGGTGTGTACATCGGTCTTGCAACATGATTAAAGTTAGTAAGATGACATAGTGTCCTAAAATTCCTGTCTTCATTACATTCAGTATGCAATTTTAAACCAAAAAACAAAACAAAATTTAAGATACTAACTTTACAAATGATGACCTTATAAAATATGTTATTATCTCCTCTTGAAGTAACATAATTAAATTAAGACATTAGGCTAGCCTAAAATGTTGGGTCTCTTTTTTCATATTAATTAAATTATATTATCTCCTTATTTGGAAGTTTCGTATTAGGATATGCCTTCTTTAAACGTTTGTGCCACGGTTTAAACGTCTACTAAAGACGTTTATACCATTGAACAAACGTTTACAGAAGGCGTTTGGACGATGGCCCAATCGTCAGATCAGTGGTAATAGGGTTTATTTCATGCAACCAAATATGGCCAGGATACATAGCATGTAATAGTTTATGTGCTAATCTTCTTAGATCATATCCTTAAAGTAACCAATATTTAACTGGTGTGAGAGATTTGTTGTTTCTTCCAAGGAAATTACCCAGGACATGTTCAAGACCGTACGGTCATGTCCTAAAACATTGGTTATTATCATTTAGGAATTAGTAACGCCTTTTAAGTATCTTTATTTTTGGCTATTATTATTTAGGATAGAGTTATCAATAAGCCTTTTATTAGGACCTTTAAAAATAAAGACTTATTAGGTGATGTTCCAAGAAAATAAAAGGACAAGTCGTAAGCGAAAATAAAACGACCTTTTAAAAAATAAACACTTATTAGGTGATGTTCTAAGAAAATAAAAGGACAAGTCGTAAGCGAAAATAAAACGCGGCCCTGAGCAAATTACAAATAAGAGAAATAACTTGTTGGCTATTATTATTTAGGAGAGAGTTAGCAATAAGCCTGTTATTAGGACCTTTTAAAAAATTAAGACTTATTAGGTGATATTCGAAGAAAATAAAAGGACAAGTCGTAAGTGAAAATAAAACGCGACCCTGAGCAAATTACAAAAAAGCGAAATACTCAGCTCGCCAGGAAGGGGAATCAATCCCGCGACCCTCAGCTTGTAATAGTTAATGTTGTAATCTTCTTAGCTCATGTCCTTGAAGTAACCAATATTTTATTAAAATATAAAAGCATTTGTTTAATTTCAATAAATGACGACTTGTGCATATTGCTTCGATGCGATAATAGTGGGTCACCCCATATGGTATGAGCCATGAGGCATGACGTTGTTGTGTTTCTTCGAAGGATTTACTCGGATTGAACAATTGAGCAAATGATCAATGAACCCTCCGACGCCACGTATCTTGCGCATATTTGGTTGAATGAAACTCTCTAACCACTACTTTGAATGAGATAACGTCCAATAATCACCATTGGTGTCTCTTAATTAGGAATGAATACGCGCCATTATTGCATTAGTCGATTTAAGCACATGACCCAACACTTTAGGCTTAGAACACCGTACGACTTAATGTGGAAATCAAATAATAGGTAGATTTCCTTAGAGTCATGTCCTAAGATATTTAAGGTCATGTCTTTAAATAATAGCGACCAACACAACGACTATTGATTCATATATAGGAGACAATGGCTAGCTCTTACGTCTCGGTAAGGATGAAACCCCCGGACCCGAACCATAGTGGCTCACCATGGGATAATAAGCCGATAAGGTACGAGGGATGACGTTATTGTATTTCTTGGAATAATTTATTCGGAGAGAAAAATTGAGACAAAATATCGATCAATAAACCCTCTCTGTATCTTGGGCATATTTGGTACAAGGGACGAAACCCTCTAACCACTACTTTGAATGAGATAACGTCCAATAATAATCACCATTGGTGTCTCTTAATTAGGAATGAATACACGACATTAGTGCATTGGTCGTTTTAAGCACATGACCCAACACTTTAGGCTTAGAATAGGTAGATTTCCTTAGGGTCATGTCCTAAGATATTTAGGGTCATGTCTTTAAATAATAGCGACCAACACAATGACTATTGATTCATATTTAGGAGACAAGACATTCTACACAACACTATGGGTCTTGCGTCTCGGTATGGATGAAACCCCCGGACCATAGTGGCTCACCATGGGATAATAAGCCGATAAGGTACGAGGGATGATGGTATTGTATTACTTGGAATGATTTATTCGGAGAGAACAATTGAGACGATCGTTCATTAAACCCTCCGACGCTCTGGATCTTGGGCATATTTGGTACAAGGGACGAAACCCTCTAACCACTACTTTGAATGAGATAACGTCCAATAATCACCATTGGTGTCTCTTAATTAGGAATGAATACACGACATTATTGCATTGGTCGATTTAAGCACATGACCCAACACTTTAGGCTTAAAATAGGTAGATTTCCTTAGGGTCATGTCCTAAGATATTTAGGGTCATGTCTTTAAATAATAGCGACCAACACAATGACTATTGATTCATATATAGGAGACAAGACATTCTACACAACACTATATATTGGTATGGAATGTACGTGATATTATTTGTGCTAATTGCAAAATAATTAATATATAAAATTGTGCTTAACGATTATATATACTTGGAAAATGTAAGCGGATTTTTTTTTTGTGTTGGACCCATTTTAGACCCTAGACCCTACCCTATGGGTATGGGTAGGGTATGGGTCTCCATCCAAAAATTAGAGTATGGGTAAGGGTCTAGCCTTACCCTACCCAGACCCTACCCATTGCCATCATTCAACTAATGACCCAACTTCCTAAATAATAGCTAACTGCACACGCACTACTTTGAAGTACTACTACAACCAACGCGGATGACAATTTCGTTTTAGTGCATGACCCAGCTTGGATTGGGACATGTCCTGACACAATTTTGTTGTGAGAACAAACCAATCTCACAATTTCGTTGTATAGATATACCTCACAACTTCACAAAAATTTGATGATGAATAAATGTTTAAATAAAAGCAAAAAAATGGCTAAATAAGTTGTTAACTACCAACAATCCTTTGGCCCCCAATCAAAAACAAGCGGGTCCGTCTTGTAATGGGTTACTTCATAACACGATTCAGTGGCTGAAGCCTCCCCACTGATATATATTCCAGGCATGAGATTTCCAAGTATATTAAAAAATGATGCGTCTGTGTCAATGTTCTGTCGCGGAGTAATCCAAAGATTTTGCTCGTTTTGGATCGACTGACGAGCAAGGTGTTTCAGGTTCATCTTCTGGGCAATTTTCCTTTTTCCGTTTGGGTCGTCTATACCAATTTGTGGCAAATGTTTCCGCGCCGATTTCCTTTTGCTAACCTCAGACATGGCACTCACCAATAATTTTGACATTGAATCCTTAACCTTTTCCGAAAATTTGTATGATTGGGACGCCACTCTACAAAGTTTGGTTGCCAAACTGTTGAGGTAAGAAAAGCGGCCAAGGATTTCCGCCTCGTCATTGCTCGTAAATTTGTCAATTTCTTTGCCCGAGTTTACTCCTTCTTTAGTATGTACTGCCCACCTCTTAAGGGTATTACCCCTTGGTATTTCTGTCATGTACCCATGCTTCATTACAGTAAACATGTACCTACATGGGAAACCAACTGATTCGAACTTCATGCAGCAACAGTACATAGTCTCAAGACGAAGATAATGGACAACAATGTACTCGTCATCCTTTCTCTCAGAATGGTTCTACCAATAGACCTTCAGTGGACCATCAGGATGTAGGGAATCAATCTCCTCTTTTTTGACGCAATGCATGCTCTCAAATTTCTGCTCTAAACACAGTGTCGTAAATGCAGCTCGCGTGTATATAGTTGAGGCATGCTTTCTGGCATCCAACAGGACCCCGTATTCGACAACAGCACTTGTGTGGTCTGTGATGTGGTTTGTGCCTTATCTTCTTAATAAGATCGTCGTACAAGGCAATAAACCGATACAACATGAGTCTTCTCCCTAATATTGTCTTCAATGTTCTGTTCATGGACTCACATCTTTGGGTACTTCTCATGCCTGTTCAGAATGTTGGGATTCACAATGAAAGTATGAAACTTAATTACTTAGCAAAAAACATATAATTACCAAGGTGATGGGTTAGGTGTAATATGTTGGAATGATGAAAGTATGAAACTTAATTACTTAGGTGTAATATGTTGGAATGATGAAAGTATGAAACTTAATTACTTAGGTGTAATATGTTGGAATGATGAAAGTATGAAGCTTAATTACTTAGCAAAAAAAAAACATATAATTACCAAGGTGATGAGTTGGTTACAACTTGTGATGTGGTTTGATAATTTGGCAAAAAATATAATTACCCTGGATGTGGTTTGATAATATGTAATTAGGCTGGGCCTGTCCAGTTATTAGGAGCTAGTATTTCTAGTTGCCCTTAGGTTTTCGTTCGTTTTTTGGTCAATATGTTACTTAATTACAAAAAAATAAATTCAATTTCAATTTAATCCTATCCGATTTGTCTACGAAGAAAGAAAATGATCCATTTACATTACTAAAGGTAATGACCGTAAAATTTAAGGACATTACCTAATTTAAGAACTCAACCTTCTTTGAACGAAAACCGTTAAATAGTTCAAGCAATAATGTAAGGACATTACCTAAAGTAAGAACTAAACCTTACTGAACAAAAACTTAGGTGTATTAAAAAGTACTTAAAATATGCTTTAAAACCAATGATGGTCTAGTTGTTACCTCCAAAAAAATGGCCATGCATAAAAGCTTCCGCCCACTTTTCTTTAAGACTATATAGCTCCTTTGCCCATTGTTTATTTTCAAGCTTATACTTGGTTACAAGTTCCTTCCAAGCATCCTCAAACTCTTCCTTTGTTCGGCATTTGTCGACGCATCGCATTAACCCCCTGCTAAATTTTTTCCCTGCATGGTGTTTAAGATTCCTCATTATATGCCACAAACACAACCTATGATGGGCTTTTGGGAGGACTACTTTCATTACGTTAGCCATCACCTTGTCCCTGTCGGTTAAGACTGTTAATGGAACCATTCCCTTCCCTACTTCAAGCAGCTGCCGCAACACCCATATGTAGGTTTCCTCTTTCTCATCTGTAACCAAGGCCACAGCAAACGGAATGGTCTTTCGATGGTTGTTGATGCCCACAATCACAACCAATGGCTTGTTGTATGCATTAATTTTATATGATGCGTCAAAAGCAATAACTTTTCCAAACGTTTTGAAATCGCTTCAGGATGTTGCATCGCACCAAAACATCCTTTCGAGGTTGTTGTCATCATCCCGCGTGCTTCTCACGAAAAACCGTGGGTCATGCGATTCTTTAGCTAACAAGTATGCCATTACTGTCTCTGCATCACCATCTCCGATTTCTTCCTTCTTGATCTGGTGAATTGTGTTATACAGGTCCTTTTGCAAGAAAGGTACATTGTCTGGACCGCCCGCTTCTGTGATAAAATTTTGCATTGTGACACTTGGTTTAACTCCAGAATTAATCAAGGACTTTATACGGAGCCTATCAGCATTTGAAACTTGTCGGTGGTGCCTGTTAGATGTTACGTCAACTATATCCGATCATGAGAGCGTTGGAACTCAATAAAAAAAAGTAGGGGTATTGTTGAAGTTTACCTTATGAACGGGACTTGGTGAGATGGAACAAGGTCGTGATTGTGATCACCATTAAACTCCTTCACAAACCACTTATCTTCTTGTTTATCCCACTTGAACTTTATATTAGCTTCGCACCCACATCTTTTAATGGCTCGAGCCTTTGCCTTCCTATTTGGATTTTCCATGTGATCTAAGCTTCGGAACCCTCGCTTACAACAATACATGGTATTTGAAGTGTGTTTTTCACAACTCAAACTCTTTACTGGAGTCTTGTGTTGGATCCCGAATCCTTTCAACTTAGCATATATAGTATAAAAATTTATACAACTTAGAAGAGAGTTGAAGGATAATTTTTTCATATCGACTTCATCGAAGTCTTCAAGATCTTTGTTGAATTCCCCCCAAATGTCTAAATCAAAGAAGGTTTCATCAACAGAAATGGATTCATCATCATCTGACATCATTAAAGAAGTAATCTTTGGCCAATTCCTGTAAACAAACACGTAGTTTGGTTATTCATTAGTTGGTCATTACATAAAGAATGTCAATTATGCTATTTCAAGTGATGACCTTAAACAGGTTAGGTCATTTCTCAATTATGGCGGGCACATGAACCAGGGAAAACACTTGGAAAGGTCAAACCGTAGTAAAATCAAATTTTCACACCTTACTAAACAGAGTATTTGGGTCATGACCTTAGAAATTCAAGTTTTCAACTAAAAATCAAATTTAGGTCACCTTCTATTCCTCATCAGGAACATAGTACTTGTGTAATGACCGAACAAATTTAGGTCACCTTCTATTATATGAAACTACGCCACTTTTTCTAAGGTCATCTGAAAAAGACATACGTTATGAACTACTGCATAATTTATGAACATCAACTTTTCTGGGTAAGTAGCACAAGCACAATTCCGGAATCAGTTAAGCGAAGGAGTGTTGGAATTGAAACGTTTGGTCATTTATGAACTATGATTAATCAAGATGACTGACAAAGGAAAGTTTATTGTAAATTTGACAATAAAATCTCACAGTGTTGGAACTGAAATGTTTGGTCATTTATGAATTATGATTAATCAACATGACTGACAAAGGATTGGTCATAAATGCATTAAGTTTATAAGAATTTGAAACTCAAAAGTTTATTGTAAATTTGACAATAAAATCTCACAATTAAGGATTTCACGAAAATTTAAACAAAGTGAAGTTTTGAGGTTAACTTACCTTCACCAATTGGTGTTGACTGTTGTATTGAGTTGAGTTCAGTAAAATTCAAAATTCAAAATGAGATAAGATAGATAAGTTAAGTAATCCATGTGGGCTGGGCCGCTGGGGTTCTATTTCAATCTAAATATTTAACTTGGTCACGTCAATACCGAAATTACCCTTTTCCATCTCCCACTTTATTTTCTTTGTTTTTTAAATACTGGGTCATTTTGAAATCCCTCTCTCTTCCCTCTTTCTGCGTTTTCCCTTCGACGTTTCAGTGCTCGTGCTACTACCCACAAATTTGGATCATTCTGTAAGTGACTCTTTCTCTATTTCTTTCATCTTTATTTGTATCTAGATGTTTCCAGTAGAGAGCCTGCGGATTTACAATTGCATTCACATGAATTAATTTTGAAACAGGGTTTGTTACTTGTAATTTACGATACTTGAATGTTTAATTTATGTTAAAATTGTACTGTTTTCCTTCTAGTTTAATTTTAAAGGGAAAGCTTGGAAGTTGCTACTTTGGACTTTGGAGGATTGAATTACATTCGGCACAAATCCAAAATTGTTTTGTTCTATTTTAGGTCTTGACCTAAGTAAATTTTGCGAATTACTTTGTAGCTATCAGGCTCGGATGATACCTAAACCTGCTTAGGGTATCACCTAAATGCCTTTTGCAATGTTACTTTGTAGCTGTCAGACTCGGATGATGACCTAAATCTGCTTAGGGTATGACCTAAATTTCTTTACTTTGTTGCTGTCAGACTCGCATGATGACCTAAACCTTCTTAGGGTATCACCTAAATTTCTTTTGCAACGACAATTTAAAGATTTTGGACTAGTAGACCAAAATACTTTCTTTTACATTCGGCACAAATCCAAAATACTTTTGTTACATATGTTAAAAAATTAAAACAAATAAATTTAACTTTGACATTCAGATGGTTATTTGACACGTTTAGGGGCTGGTGTTCTTAATCATACATTTAAATCATTTACATATATAGCTGACGTGATCATGAGTACAACTTCAACAAAGAGAAAGGTACCAGATTCACGTTGTTCAGATGATCCACAAATGCTGAAAAAACAATCAGTAGGAACTATTGTGGACACTAGCAAGGTAGTCCCCATTTGATTCATCATTTTTTTTGTTCAAACTTGCTACAATGGATTTAATTTTGTTTGATATGACCACAGGGTATGGGTGATTTAGAATTGCTGATAGACGTAATCAAAAGGTTTTCACGGGAGAAGAAGAAAGTTCTAGAGGATTTTGGTTTTGGATTCCTACTCAATTGGGGCTCTAAGGTTTTGAGGAAAAAAATGTGCAAGTGGATCATGGATCACTTTGATCCAGAGACACATAACTTAGCGATACATAGAAAGGTAACAACAATCACACCGAGGCATGTAGAATATCTGTTGGGATTTAAAAACGCCGGCCTTGAGATTACGGACTCAGAATTATGCGATCTTGATCGCCAATGCAATCGATTTCTTCGACTCCCTGAAGATAATGGTGACCTTATGGCTGTCAAGTTACGCAAATACTCTTTTAACGATGAGTATTTTATGCCTACGTTTATACTTTTCTTGATCACTGCGCTTTGTGCCCCCACCCCAGACCGTAAACCGAGGACGAGGTGGCTCCATCTTGTCTATGACACTACACTAATTCCAAAATGGAACTATGCTAAGTTTATTTTTTACAATTCTGTTCAAGCGGTGACTGAAATCAAGGCCAATCCTGCTGCTGCTAGGGGTGGATGTCAGATTTTCTTCATGGTATTCCTTCAATACTTTGTTTCCTTGCTAAATTGTGCACCTGCAATAGATATTAGTTTTTACATGGTTGGTATTCCTTCAATACTTTGTTTCCTTGCTAAATTATGACCTAAATCTCTCTTGTACTAAGAGGTTCTATTTTAGGTCTTGGGTTGGATGATGACCTAAACCTGCTTAGGGTATCACCTAAGTTACTTCTACAGTGTTGCCTTCTAATGTCGGATCATGACGTTGATCTCTTTGGGTGTCTTACTATGTTTGGTTAAACTCACACAAAATGAAATTACTTTTAGTTGCAAGACCACTCTTGATGATATATGGAAGTTTGATATGCCCCGGATCTCGGACTGGAATGATCATAACACAAAGCGGTTGCACGAAGTTATTATGGAATTATCCGATCAGTACAGGACACCCAAAGTAAGTACTACTAATGCAATTTAATCATTGAACTATAAAATAACGTTTTCTATAACCTATTGTTAGGATAGATTTAGATAGATAGATTTAGGAAATACTCCTAAATCTATCCTAACACCTATTTTAATTTGTTTCGGAATCATTTAGTTTATGTTAAAGATTGAAAGTGAAAAAGAGATGATAAGGGGGAAGGTGCCAAGCGACCATGCAGCAAATACGAAAAAGGGCGTCTTCATGCTCTATTCACGGTTTGAGGACATGTTCGATTCCATGAACACGATGTTCAAGTTGATGAGATCTTCAGGTACTTTTTATTAGAAAAAACTTTACTTTATCTATCTATAATTTTCTGACTTAAATGTTCATTTTTGTTAACTCAAGCTAAAAACCCACATGGTATTGCTGCTGATGATGACGAAGATATTGCTGCTGATGAGCGGCCTAGAGGTTCGTCCACGCGGAAAAACTGACCGACTAGATTAACCTGGGCGAGGCTACAGGCCATGCCCTTGGCCCAAATAGTTGTACCGGAGCAAGCTGAGCCTAGCAAGGGTGGCACTAGTGAACTCCTACCGGAGCAAGCTGAGCCTAGCAAGGGTGGCACTAGTGAACTCCTACCCGAGCAAGCTGAGCCTAGCAAGGGTGGCACTAGTGAACTCGTACAAGCCTAGCAAGGGTGGCACAAGTGAACTCGTTCATACGTACGCTACGAGGAGTAGAAAGAGTAAGGATGAGACGAAAGTCTTGCCTGATGTGCAAGCGTTGATAAATGAAAATTCTATTCTCCACGTGGGTGAGACGAGCTTCACCACAGAGGGACTGGCTGATGTGCACCAAAAATGAGGGGCAATCTATGGAAGAGGAGGCTACTGTACCTGAGCAAGCTGAGCCTAGCAAGGGTGGCACTAGTAAACTCGTTCATACGTACGCTACGAGGAGTAGAAAGAGTAAGGATGAGACGAAAGTCTTGCCTGATGTGTAAGCGTTGATAAATAAAAATTCTATTCTCCACGTGGGTGAGACGAGCTTCACCACTGAGGGACTGGCTGATGTGCACAAAAATGAGGGGAAACCTATGGAAGAGGAGGCTACTGCCAATGATGCCAAGAGTGATGGGAAGGAGGAAGGACCAAATAAGGAGAGTCAGATTAAGGACAAGGAAAATGATGAGGAACAACCTCAAAGGCCAAAGGACGATGATGATAATGCGAGCCGAGGGCACTACGGGAAGAGAAGGCTAATGGCAAAGGCGGGGAGGATGGAGTAGAAAATAAGGAGAGAGAAGAGAAGGGGGTGAGGGGGAGAAAAAGGAGAGTGAGAGGGAGGAGAAATTTGATGGGGCGGTAGAAAGCCATGTTGTCTAACCTCGAAACCCAAAGGAGGATGATGATAATGCTTGCTAGGGGAAACTGCAGGAAGAGAAGGCTAATGGCAAAGTTGGGGAGGATGGAGTAGAGAATAAGGAGAGTGAAGAGAAGGGGGGTGAAGGGAAGAACAAGGCGAGTGAGAGGGAGGAGAAATTTGATGGGGCGGTAGAAAGCCATGTTGTCCAACCCTCGAAACCCAAAGGAGGATGATGATAATGCTTGCCGGGGGAAACTACGGGAAGAGAAGACTAATGGCAAAGGCTGGGGAGGATGGAGTAGAGAATAAGGAGAGTGAAGAGAAGGGGGGTGAGGGGGAGAAAAAGGAGAGTGAGAGGGAGGAGAAATTTGATGGGGCGGTAGAAAGACATGTTATCCAACCTCGAAACCCAAAGGAGGATGATGATAATGCTTGCCGGGGGAAACTACGGGAAGAGAAGGCTAATGGCAAAGGCGGGGGAGGATGGAGTAGAGAATAAGGAGAGTGAAGTGAAGGGGAGTGAGGGGGAGAAAAAGGAGAGTGAGAGGGAGGAGAAATTTGATGGGACGGTAGAAAGCCATGTTGTCCAACCTCGAAACCCAAAGGACGATGATGATAATGCGTGCCAGGGGCAACTTACGGGAAGAGAAGGCTACGGCAAAGATGCAAAGAGCGATGGACCCGGAGCCTTTGAATCGAAAGATGAATCATCTTTCGAATCGAGTTCACAAGCTCCTCGGAGCGAGCAAGGCGAGCCGAAGGACCAAGGGAACATCTTTGCGTTGGGCGGGAATCGAAAGGACTCACGTACGAGAAACGGGATTTTGGTACGGGCAATACAACCCAAGTTGTAAATTATATAGATTAGTTTTTGTAGATTATTTACTTCTAAATATCTATTTTAAAGAACTATATAAGTTGGTACGGGAAGTATTTGGGGTAGTGACCTAGATGGTTTTGGGACATAACCTGAACAATATCAATTGAGAATTTGATAATAATACCTGACAGGAAAGAGAGTGTGCAGTTAGATAATGACCTTATTAATTTTTGTAAATTATATACTTCTACATATCTATTTTTAGAACAATATAAGTTGTTATTACCTTACAATCAGACATGGGCATATCTACTTTTCAAATGGCAGTATTTGGGGTTATGACCTACATAATTTTGGGACATTACTTGAACAATATCACTTGAGAATTTGATAATAATACCTGACAGGGAAAAGAGAGTGTGCGGTTAGGTAATGACCTAATTAGTTTTTTGTAAATTATATCTACTTAATTTTCGAATGGCGGTATTTGGGGTTATGACCAAGATATTAAGATCAAAATGCTTATGCTCTCTAATCGGTGTTTTTGTGGCATTTGAAAACTTGTTTGCTTATTTACGTTGCAAATAGGAAAATACACCCCGAATCGGGTTGCCCTTAATACGCAAACATCTCCGGAGGTTATCGAACCAAGAAAAGGCAATCGTAGAATACGTGTTTCTTTGAGAAGAATCCGTAGTAAGATACTTTTTACGAATAATGGTGTTTATATATTAGCACTCTTGGAATGTTTTAAGCTTATTTGTCGTTATTTTAGTGAGCAAATGGATAGTTGCAACAAGGGGAGAACTTTGGTCTCTCTTTCCTACATTTCATCTACTGGACACGGTAAGGATTACTTCACAAATACTTGTCAATTATCAGCGTCTAAAAATAAACTATGTATATAATCTAATAAAGTTTTAATATCGGCAGATTATAAATATTGTTGGGATTAGACTGACTTTGAATAAGCCCAAGATGTTTTTTATCCCAACTATATTCCGGGTAATCACTTATTTAACCGTTAACACTAAGCTTTTGTATTAACTGATTTGTGAGCACTCATTTGTAATTTCCCTTTCTGAAGGATATGGAACCAGAAAAGTACCACCCAATGAAATTCTCTCACGGTTTCGAAGCGTATTTGCCAACTTCTAAGATGGTGTCAACAACCTATCTTCCACCAGATCCTGCAGAATGTTCCAAGGTAATTGGGATTTTATAGATTTTGATTAAGTCCTATCTTCATTCAGTGTTTCAGTCCTAAAATCAACTATGTTTTGTAGATTTTTATTCCGTTGTGGCTACCGAATCCGAACCATTGGTTTCTTATGGTTTCCTGTCTGGAAACTAGCCAAAATTACTTCTATGATTCTTCCCCGGGTGAGCATAGCAGAGAGCGACAGCGTTATGCAAAGGACCAGGTAGTGCTTTACACTGTACTCGGGATTGGGGGTGGGGGTTATATGTTGCGCTGATGTATTTGCATAACCCAGGTGAAAAAGTTATCCTGTTTCCTTTCAATGAACAAGCAAGATTCAAGATACTCCAAGTTTAATTCTATGGGTAATTGGTCAATGAAAACAGTCAACATTCCAGTCCAAGATAATGGGTAATGCTTTGAATAATTTTTATGGGGTCTACAAATATGAGTTGATTCTTATATTTTATATACAATTTTGCTTTTGTACAGATATGACTGTGGAGTGTATGTTTTGAAGCTTCTGGATCGACCTGACTCTGTTATTTGGAAGAATTCTCACTATTTTGAGGTAATTGAACATTGGTTTTCCTGCTTGACCATATTCGTGCATAATGATGATACTTAATTTGTTAATGTAGAATTTAGATAAGTATCGCATCAAGAGCCTGATTTCCATCATTTCCTGGGACGTCAATAGCTTGAAAAAGGAGGTTCTTGCAAAAACAAGTTGCACTTGACAACCTACAACTTCGCTTTTTTATATAATATGATTATTATAATGAATGGCTTTGGTGTGTATTAGGTTTATTTGCAATCTTTGTACATACATTTGCTATTGGGTAATGATGGATCGGTTGGTTCTACAAGTATGTGGTCATCCGCCTTAACGTTTTGCCACGATTCTCATAGTTATCTTCCTTCGACTATATTTTTGGGATCATAATGAATAAAAATGGAATGTTGCCATCTAATTCATGTGTTAAGACATGTCTAAATGAAATTTGAATTAAACACGGAGGACATGACCCTGCCTGTTTAGGACATGACCCAACATATTTGGCTTAGACTAATGACTTACTTTTATAAAATAAAGTTACGAGGTCATAACAACATATTTGATAAGGCTCTCATTCGTAAAATCAGGCGGTTTATTAAAATCAAACAACGTTTTATATTTAATACACACCGATACGAAAAGTTAAATCTTTATTTCCCTACACCTGATATGAAAAGTTAAATGCGAAATAAGTGAATCAAAAATGTATCTTTGCATTTAGCGCCTCTATTGATGCGATTAGGGATTTAACGTCTTTGCTTGCGATACCCCTTTCAACAAGGTTAATGGTCCTACCACACATGGAAGTTGGAATATTGTGGCTTAGTATTAGTAAGGTACGAAGAATGACGTTGTATTGCTGATTGGCCAATTCTAGGACATGACCCAGGATGTCTTGGGCCATGCCCCTACGTTTAATTATTTTTGGAGAACAAGCCAACATAATACTACATAGGCTAGTGTGGGCAAGAATTAGCTAGAACATTACTATAATAAGGATAAAACAAACTTGGTTAACCCAATGGATTACCCAATAATAATAGAATTTGATGTAGAGTGTTGGTGTTACATTATATATTATGTAGTGTTTATGGTAGCTAGTATTACATTGCAAGGGTTTAATTTATCAATACTGAGCCGCAAGGGGGCCTAAATAGTTATGTTCTAGGTAGTTTTACAACTGAAACTATCTCCGAATAATCATGTATTGGTTTATCTTCTTATTTGGTGCGCTTATCGGGCAAATTATTATCATAGAAATACAATAGAGTTCATAGTAGGTCATGATTACAGTATTGGTACGAGAGATTAGTTTGTTCTAATCTTCTCAGCTCATGTACTGGTACGGGAGATTAGTTTGTTCTAATCTTCTCAGCTCATGTAGTTACAGTAATCCATACAGTACAGGTGTGAGATTTTGGTTTATACTCTCCCAAAGTCCCAACAAAATTAACTTAAGGAATGTCCCAAACGATCCTGGGTAATGTCCTAGAACATTGGCCACTCCCAAAATTCGACCAATGCAATGGCTATTCATTCCTAGGGGACACAACGGTAGGCGTATATACAAAATAGTTTTTTTTACAACGTAGTTGATAGAGCATTATTTTATATATACAATCCAGTGTGTTACCATGATACACATGATGGGTTGCTTGTTTATCATGCGTCTCAATAGTTGTCTCTCAAATTGGCCAACAACAATACATATAGAAAGATAATACACATATTGAGACAGTGTACATTGTTTTGATAATAGTTATACATCAAATACAGGATGAGGTAATAAATGAAGCCCAAAGCTGTTTGCAATCTACGTGACCTTAAACCAACATACGAGACTTAGTAGAAAATCAAAATATCCAATTTCCTATTTAAGCTTGTCAACATTCTCTTTCGCACTGTTTTGACCATGAGTGACGATGTAAGCTAAGAGAAGCATCCGGTAGTGCGTTTTGTCCGCCAAATATTCCTAAAAATTGATTTACGAGAACATCAATAATGTTATTCATAAGATGTGCATAAGTAATTCACTTTTAAACATACCCGTTCCTGATGACGGATGGAGTTCTGTGTTAAGATTAACATCATTGCGAAAACTCCCGAGTGCCCTTACAACTCAAAGCGGGAACATTATTTACGCCTCTGCCATTCCCAATTTTCCATCTCCCCGGTTTGTCTTCTTGTACACCCTCTTGATAGCTTGCGTGGTTACGCTCACCTGCATTGCAGGTCCATTAGATACTTGAACTCTCAGTTTCAAGTGTGTGTGTATATATATATATATATATATATATATATATATATATATATATATATATATATATATATATATATATATATATATATATATATATATAATTCCATTCTTGTTTATTTATGATCGTACCACTTGGGGAATCAGTTGCGCGTGAATATTGTGGAATGCATCGTACTGGGGATCATAAATTGTAATCCTTTTCGAGTGTTGATACGCCACGTAGACAATCCACCTACCAGCGTAAATCAATGGCATATATAACTGCATTTGGAAACGTTGTTAGTTTATCGCAAAAGTACTAAACTTGATAATATAATATGATATGTACATAAATGCTAATTTTACCCGAACTATATGTTTCAAGCACTTAGATTCTTTATCAGCATAAAGTATACTCGCCCCACGTTGAATCACATTGGAAATGTCCTTTCCTTCCCGCGTTGCAGTCATTCCTTCCATCTGTCAAAAGTAAATAACTTGTGTTTTAGCGTCACAAAAATACAGAATACTAAACAAATATTAAAAAGTAAAACTTCAATTCTTACCAAGAAATCTGGATGAACTATGTAAGCGTTATCGCTATCGAGTAGACAATGACAATCATAGTTGGCCAATGCAGCGTAGGCTTTTAAGACCTAGAACCAGAATATAATTTGTGGAAAACGGAAGGGTTAAATACAATGAACGACCAATAAAAATACTATGCAGTCATATAAAGAAAATAATTATGAAGGACAACCTCGATCGTAATCGGCCCATCATCGTGAAAAGCAAGCGTAGCATGCGCCTTGTGAGCTTCACGTTCTGTACTCGAAAAGCACCATATCTTCCCGGTCGTCGAGTGCAACAATATATCATTTACTTTTGCTTAATAGATTTACTTTATCTTGTTAAGTTGTGAAACAATGAACGTACACACCTCTTGGAATTAGATATTGCGTCCATTATTCTTTTGTAAACTGTACTGCTTTAGGGAGTAGACGCAGTGGAGGGTTTATTGCTGCGGAATCAGAAACAGACTTCTCATCTTCCGTGGTAATGGAATTGTCACCGTCACTACTAATTTCAAGTAGTATCCATTGTTTTCTCTCTCGGGAACGATTCACTAATTGGCTGAAAATATTGCATATATAATACATCCGAAACTAATAAACAAATATTGGTTCAAAGTTATATGAAACATGCTTTTCAGCTGATAAAACAATACCTCCTCCCTGTCAACCTCAATTTACCTCATCTTATATAATACATTCGAAACTAATAAACAAATATTGGTTCAAAGTTATATGAAACATGCTTTTCAGCTGATAAAACAATACCTCCTCCCTGTCAACCTCAATTTGCCTCATCTTTCTCTTTGTACCAACGTTTCTCCGTCGAACATTTTTCTTCAACTTAGCATCTACTAAGGGATTAGCCACATCCTCGCCACAATCGAACCCGAGCTCTCATCCTTTAACCACTTCGGTTTTTCATAGGTTCACCAATTGGGTAGTCCCGACCATACACTACCCCCTCGAACCACCCGAAATGAACAAAAGCCGTATTTATTCTCTACATAAATGAGCAAGAACCAGAATATAGTATTATATTCTCTTACATTTCTTTTAGAAGTTGACGATTTATTCGATCCATATTATTACATTCTCTGGATTTTTTTTAGAAGTTGACGATTTCAATTACCTCAGCTGCTCCAAAGTTTCCATCTGGTCCCTTATCAAGTTCAAGCACTCGTTGTAAATCAGTTGTTGCCATGCCCCAACCTCGGCTTATTCTTGTTCCATCTAAGCCCCCTGCCGTCCAAGTTTATTCGATCCACATATGCAATCCGTATCATTGTAAAGCGAAGAATTTAAACTTTTAATACGTGGTAGTTTACGCATGCTTTTATTGTAATTCAAACTAATGTAGTGTCTAAAAGTGGTAAGTCAACTACTTACTAAAAGAACAAATGCACATCCTTTGAACCCTTCTTTTTCGTCCTTCTTGCCGTACCGCATCATCCACTCCATCAAGAACTTGCACCAATTCCAGTTTTTTGGCTCATTCATGATCTGACTTATTAAGAGTCTACATAATTTAGGACTTATCCAGTTATTCTTAGTAATACAAAATAGTGTGCCAAATGTGTACAGAACGAAGTGCCTTAGGAAGTTCGTCATGTTAGTCTCCATAAGGCATTTGTTATGAACATACTCGTAGTTGATTCCCCCATAATTTTCATAGTAATCTTTCCACTTTAAGTACTCTTTATTGGTTGACTTGACTGGGGTAGAGTGTACTTAGTGTCTCCAAATGGAAAACCGAGTAATCCACCCGATCATATCTTCGTCAATCTTGAGCTTGTAGTCGTCTCTGATCAATAAAACTTGGGTTTCCGCATTCCAATGACTATTGAGCCAAGACATAAAGTGCCTATCAATCTTTGATATTTTGAGATCTAAAATAGCACCAAATCCACAATTTTTAACCCACTTGCGTCTGAACTCATCAAAGGACTCCATAAGATCAATTGCCAAATGAGGGTAACACCTCAAAGGTGGACACTATAAACATGAGATTATGTTTCAATATTTGTCATTAGTAAAAAGAACTCAAATTTTTAATAAAATTTAAAACCCTAATATACCTTGTCAACTTTATCAATCTTCCTTGGTCTACCCCTAGGCCTTTTCTCAATTGGAGCAGAATGTTCCTGAGCATCTTTTTTGGTTCTTCCTCGTTTTCTAGTAGAGGACTTTGTTGTACCTCTTCACAGTCAGTTTCAAAGACTCACGATATGTATGGCATTATAATCGAGATGAAAATATCAAATAATTATGAAAGTGATAATCCATTAAATTAAAAGCATATTATGTATAAAGAAATCACTAATACAACACAGCAAATATATAAATTTATTACTCCAATTCGTAAAAACCATTGATGCATATGAGTGACTTGTACAAACAATAGAAACACATAATCTCTGTAACCTTGTCCAACATTTTTTCTCAATTTTGATTAATAGGCTCCTAAGTCGGCTCCTAAGTCCTAATGTACCTCCGTTTTTTTTAGATGACCTGTTTTGAATTTTGATACTATTCACATGTGTAACTTTGACTATCTTTTGTGATTCGTAGTAATGTGGTCAACTAAAAACAGAGGTAGTACTTTATGAGGCAAAGTGAATAGTTAAAACGGATAAATCTTGTTAACCCATTAGGTCGATTACCGACTAGGCGACTACTAGTAGAATTTTCTGTAAGGTGGAATCCAACTTAACATTAAAAATTACTTTTTAATTGATCTGCAGTAAACGTTGATTAACCAGAGTAGGAGAGAATAAATCCTCTGTAAAGTTAATACTGGAAAAACTCTTAACTAATTTGCACTGAATATAACGAATAGATGTAAGAAGATGAGAAATTAGGTAACCTGATTTGGTTGCGAAAACTCATCCATTAACGGTTGAACAAGGGGTAATCGGATTTTCTTTTCCTGATTTTCTATCGGCGGCGGCTCTTGATTGTCTCCGGTTTTACTTCCGTCGGCTTCCTGTACAACTGGTTCCTCACCCCCAATGGTTTCCTATTTCAATTTAAATTGCAATTGTATGCCTAAACACAATTATTATACAAGAGAATAAAAAATTCTCCAATTGGTTTATACAAAAATCACTCAACCTGTTGTTCGTTTGACATCGGGTCACCGGAGCCGTCTCCATGCAAATATTTGTGAGCAATTCTCAACTGTGCTTCCCATTGGTCAGTTCCACCCCTGATTCATGAAGAAACAAATTAACTAAGTATGAATTTCATTTAAATATACGAAAAACAGATTAGTCACATGTGTACTTTGATTTTGATTGTTCCATGAGAGAATTCAAAACCCTTGAAGGCTGTTCTGGGGGTATTGTGCGGAAAGTGAAACCAACAGGAAAGGTTTTGATTTTTTTTTTAGAAAGGTTTGATTTTGAACTTCTCAAAATCTATATTTCAGTTTTTGAGGAACTGTACGAGTAATTAAAATATTAATTTTTAATAAACTGAACATTGTTTTTTTACAAAAGACCCGCCATTTGTTTATATTTTATTTGTACAGTACTGTAAGTCTGTAACCCGAACTCAAAATACGTTTTACACGACGTTAACATTGTTTACACTAATTACTTATAAAACATCATTAGACTTCTAAAAAATCTGTCCCCCATATATATTAAATAATATCTTCTTCTTTCTATATATAAACAATAATACGAAAAGTTAATTAATTTATAACTTTTATACATAAACTAGTTTTTAGGCTCGGGCTATGCTCCGGATGATAATTTTCGTTTTAGGACATGACCCTGGATTGGTTGCAGGGTCATGTCGCCCGGACTCCCGAGACAACTTATTTGGGAGAACAAATTAAGTCAACAAACCAAGCTAAGAAGATTAGGACATAAACCAATACATGATTATTCAACACAAATTCTTAAAAAAGACGGTCTCACGTTAGTCTTAACAAAAGGATCCCTACAACTGCAAAGAAGTTATATCTGCACCAGTTTAAACAAAAAACTAGTATTTGGCCCCGGGCGTTGTTCTGGGTGGTATTGTTTTTCGAACTTGATATGCATTTTTTTCCATTCGCATTAAAATATATTAAAGAAAACTCAACATTTAAAAGGTATAAATATAATACTATGGACATTTAAAGCATGATTAAAAGTTGGTTGAGATGGTAATTGTGCTAAGTATAATAGCAAGAGGTCACGTGTTCAAATCTTGTTGCAGACCAATTTTACTTTTGTTAATTGACATGACATATGAACACATTCGACAATTCTAATAGAGTAACAGAGGTCACGCCTTTTAATATATTAGTATACCTCCGTTTCTAAATAAGTGCAACAGTTTGACTTTCACGCTACAACTTTGACCATTATTTTTCTAGTTATGCATTTGTAAAAGTTATAAAAAGTTGATATTATGAAAATATTCATTAAAATAAATCCAAGAACATTTTATATTATCGTTTTTGTTATTATATATTAGTAAAAAAATATGGTCAAAGTGAGGTGTGTGAAGAGTGCAAAAGTCAAAGTGTTGCACAGTTGCACTTATTAAGAAACAGAGGAATCGCTTTACACACGATGCCACGCACGCATCGCGTGCAAAAGATACTAGTTTAGTATAAAACGTGTTTTAGCTACCCTACATCATATGTTATATATTTATTCCGTGTCAAATCTGTTTTCATGTCAGCAAATATAAAATACGTGTATCTTATTTTTGGCTTGCATTTGAGGTCAATATTACATTATGAATTGGCGAGAAATAATTGATGTGCTGATACTCTTTGTCTCCGTGGTCTCAAGTCCTGCTATAAAAATCATATGAACCAATGCGTCCCGGGATCGATCCCTCTTGGATACGAGCTGGGTATCTTTCTTTCTGTAATTTTGTTCAGAGACTCCTCATTCTAGGGTGTGCTGTGCACTATTAAAGTTTCCTTCTTTATGAAGGAATACCTAATTTCCTAAAACATGATTATAAGCTAATTTCCGACACAAGACCCATAGTGTTGTGTAGAATGTCTTGTCTCCTATATATGAATCAATAGTCATTGTGTTGGTCGCTGTTATTTAAAGACATGACACTAAATATCTTAGGACATGACCCTAAGGAAATCTACCAATTCTAAGCCTAAAGTGTTGGGTCATGTGCTTAAATCGACCAATGCAATAATGCCGTGTATTCATTCCTAATTATAAGACACCAATGGTGATTATTGGACGTTATCTCATTCAAAGTAGTGGTTATAGGGTTTCGTCCCTTATACCAAATATGCCCATGATACAGAGCGTCGGAGGGTTTATTGATCGATCATTTGTCTCAATTTTTCCCTCCGAAAAAATCATTCCAAGAAATACAATAACGTCATCCCTCGTACCCTATCGGCTTATTATCCCATGGTGAGCCACTATGTTCCGGGGGTTTCATCCATACCGAGACGCAAAGCCCATAGTGTTGTGTAGAATGTCTTGTCTCCTATTTATGAATCAATAGTCATTCTGGTGGTCGCTGTTATTTAAAGACATGACCCTAAATATCTTAGGACATGACCCTAAGGAAATCTACCAATTCTAAGCCTAAAGTGTTGGGTCATGTGCTTAAATCGACCAATGCATTAATGTCGTGTATTCATTCCTAATTAAGAGACACCAATGGTGATTATTGGACGTTATCTCATTCAGAGTAGTGGTTAGAGGGTTTCGTCCCTTGTACCAAATATGCCCAAGATACAGAGCGTCGGAGGATTTATTGATCGATCGTTTGTCTCAATTTTTCTCTCCTAATAAATCATTTCAAGAAATACAATAACGTCATCCCTCGTACCCTATTGGCTTATTACCCCATGGTGAGCCACTATGGTCCGGGGGTTTCATCCATACCGAGACGCAAGACCCATAGTGTTATGTAGAATGTCTTGTCTCCTATATATGAATCAAGAGTCATTGTGTTGGTCGCTGTTATTTAAAGACATGACCCTAAATATCTTTGGACATGACCCTAAGGAAATCTACCAATTCTAAGCCTAAAGTGTTGGGTCATGTGCTTAAATCGACCTGCCGTATATTCATTCCTAATTAAGAGACACCAATGGCGATTAATGGACGTTATCTCATTCAAAGTAGTGGTTAGAGGGTTTTGTCCCTTGTACCGAATATGCCCAAGATACAGGGCGTCGGAGGGTTTATTGATCAATCGTTTGTTTTAATTTTTCTCTCCGAATAAATCATTTCAAGAAATACAATAACGTCATCACTCGTACCTTATCGGCTAATTATCCCATGGTGAGCCACTATGGTCCGGGGGTTTCATCCATACCGAGACGCAAGACCCATAGTGTTGTTTAGAATGTCTTATCTCCTATATATGAATCAATTGTCATTGTGTTGGTCGCTATTATTTAAAGACATGACCCTAAGGAAATCTTCTTATTCTAAGCCTAAAGTGTTGGGTCATGTGCTTAAATCGACCAATGCAATAATGCCGTGTATTCACTCCTAATTAAGAGACACCAATGGTGATTATTGGACGTTATCTCATTCAAAGTAGTGGTTAGAGGGTTGTGTCCCTTGTACCGAATATGCCCAAGATACAGAGCGTCGAAGGGTTTATTGATCGATCGTTTGTTTCAATTTTTCTCTCCGAATAAATCATTTCAAGAAATACAATAACGTCATGCCTCGTACCCTATCGGCTTATAATCCCATGGTGAGCCACTATGGTCCGGGGGTTTCATCCATACCGAGACGCAAGACCCATAGTGTTGTGTAGAGTGTCTTGTCTCCTATATATGAATCAATAGTCAATGTGTTGGTCGCTGTTATTTAAAGACATGACACTAAATATCTTAGGACATGACCCTAAGGAAATCTACCAATTCTAAGCCTAAAGAGTTGGGTTATGTGCTTAAATCGACCAATGCAATAATGTCGTGTATTCATTCCTAATTAAGAGGCACCAATGGTGATTATTCGACGTTATCTCGTTCAAAGTAGTGGTTAGAGGGTTTCGTCCCTTGTACCAAATATGCCCAATATACAGAGCGTCGGAGGGTTTATTGATCGATCGTTTGTCTCAATTTTTCTCTCAGAATAAATCATTTCAAGAAATACAATAACGTCATCCCTCGTACCTTATCGGCTTATTATCCCATGGTGAGCCACTATGGTCGGGGGGTTTCATCCATACTGAGACGCAAGACCCATAGTGTTGTGTAGAATGTCTTGTCTCCTATATATGAATCAATAGTCATTGTGTTGGTCGCTAGCTGTTATTTAAAGACATGACCCTAAATATCTTAGGACATGACCCTAAGGAAATCTACCAATTCTAAGCCTAAAGTGTGGGGTCATGTGCTTAAATCGACCAATGCAATAATGTCGTGTATTCATTCCTAATTAAGAGACACCAATGGTGATTATTGGACGTTATCTCATTCAATGTAGTGGTTATAGGGTTTCGTCCCTTGTACCAAATATGCCCAATATTCAGAGCATCGGAGGGTTTATTGATCGATCGTTTGTCTCAATTTTTCTCTCCGAATAAATCATTTCAAGAAATACAATAACGTCATCCCTCGTACCTTATCGGCTTATTATCCCATGGTGAGCCACTATGGTCCGAGGGTTTCATCCATACCGAGACGCAAGACCCATAGTGTTGTGTAGAAGTGGTCGCTGTTATTTAAAGACATGACCATGGTCCGGGGGTTTCATCCATGCCGAGACGCAAGACCCAAATTGTTGTTTAGAATGTCTTGTCTCCTATATATGAATCAATAGTCATTGTGTTGGTCGCTAGCTGTTATTTAAAGACATGACCCTAAATATCTTTGGACATGACCCTAAGGAAATCTACCAATTCTAAGCCTAAAGTGTGGGGTCATGTGCTTAAACCGACCAATGCAATAATGTCGTGTATTCATTCCTAATTAAGAGACACCAATGGTGATTATTGGACTTTATCTCATTCAAAGTAGTGGTTAGAGGGTTGTGTACCAAATATGCCCAATATACAGAGCGTCGGAGGGTTTATTGATCGATCGTTTGTCTCAATTTTTCTCTCCGAATAAATCATTTTAAGAAATACAATAACGTCATCCCTCGTACCTTATCGGCTAATTATCCCATGGTGAGCCACTATGGTCCGGGGGTTTCATCCATACCGAGACGAAAGACCCATAGTGTTGTTTAGAATGTCTTGTCTCCTATATATGAATCAATAGTCATTCTGTTGGTCGCTATTATTTATAAAAATGATCCATAGAATAATGACTTAATTAGTTTATGATAAAGCTTATATTGAATAGTATGGTATGTACACCTTATATAGTACAATATAGAATAACTAATACAGGAAATTAAGATATTATGCTAATAATATTCTAGAGAATATGCTATACAAGGAAGGGTTAATATCCTAAAAATATACATGATATCCTAAAAGGCAAAATCTCCATCATCATCAACAAGAGCATCAGATTCTGCCTTCTGCACCTCCAAAGACTGATTCATCTTTCGCATACCATCTAAGGTTACGTTCTGTTCAACTTATTTTGTCTTATCTTATCTTATCTTATCTTATCTTATCTTATCTTATCTTATCTTATCTTATCTTATCTTATCTTATCTTATCTTTTCTTATTTTTTTCTGAAATGAGTGAAGATAAGTTGAACAGAACATCTTATTTATCTTATCTGATATGATCTTATCTTATCTGATCTTATCTTATCTTATCTTATAAAATCTTAAATAAGTTAAAATAAGTTGAACAGAACATGGCCTAACTCATCCCGTCATACCTTAAATTTAGCCTCAACTTGCCTCTTCTCAATATCATTCCTCTGCTAACAGTTCATTGATTCCCTCATATCTCTCTTTCTTAAGACATTCAAAACAAGCATAATATTCTAGGTTCCCCCCCTCCCAAAAGCACATTCCTCCTCTAAACCCCTCCAATTCATCCTGATGAGTAATAAATGAAGTATTTGCAAAACATTAAATAATTAGATATATATAAAATTCACTATTAATTTATTAAGCATGGCACTGATTTTAATTTATTAAGCATGGCACTGATTTTAGGTCACGACCTACGCTAAGTTAGGACATGACCTAAGAAAATGTAATTATATCATTTTCAATAATGTAAAAGCCGAAGATTAATAAAATTATTATTGTCTAATCTTATGATCGAATATATTTGACTCCGGTTAAGACTATTGATCGAAAATATATTTGTCATGGATCATGAATTAAGAAGGGTCAAAAGCGAAAATATATTACTCTCTCACTTCATCTCGTCATTTCTCTTCACCTCTATCTCTCCTCACCTCACCTCACAACAATATAGTTTGAGAATTCAATTTCTGTTATTCATACTGAATAAACAATATAGTTGATCAATTTGCAAAGTGTTATATATTATACTCTTATTAGTCTTATAGTAATTTAAAATAAGTTAGTAATTTATATATACTCTTATTAGTCTTATAGTAATGGAAGTTTTATAATAAGTCTTATATCTTTCTCATAACTTGTCATTCTAAGTTTTATAATAAGTCTTATATCTTTCTCATAACTTGTCATTCTAAACAAGTTAAATATGCATCAAATATTTCAATCAAAAAATTAAAGGAACAAAATATCTTGACCTTATTTGACGTCCACCTGAAAAGTCCGAAACATTCACTACCTTTGGTACTCTTTAATTCTGTCAAACCAACTCATTATATCTATTTTTTTTTAATTCATTCACAAAAAAATAATGTTTTAAAACACTCACAACCTTAGTTGTTTTTTACATTAGCGAATTCATGTAACTATTAATTTTCACATTTAAAATGTAATCATAACAATATTACGGATGAAATATATAATAGAATAACAAGTTTTGAAATCATGGCACGCATCGCGTGCATATAAAGCTAATTGTATTTTAGGACATGATCTAGGATGGATGGCTAGGATTTGACTAGTTGGTGGAAAAGAAATGATGGGATTTGACTAGCTGAGTGCAGCCGGAGTGGGTTTGTTGAAATCTTTCGCGGATCTTTTTCTGATGTTCTGATTTGCTTTTTATCCCTTTTTTGTTTTTTGAAATTCAAATTCAACTCTATTTTTCTCTCTCGGTCTCTCCACTCTCTGACATAATTTATCTTCTCTCTCTTCATTTCAATATATGCCCTTCTCTTTCAATATCCATGGCTGTGGAAAACTCCGATTCAATGAATTCAAGTACTGGACGCGATTTTGTTGTGAAGTGTGACTGTGACAAACCCTCGAAATTGAAGACTGCGAAACATGCAATGAATGCTGGGCGAAAATTCTATGGTTGTTCAATGTGGCCTGTAAGTTTCTCATCCTTTTCTTGTTTATTTGGGCATTGTTTTTCAAAATATGCGGATAATTATGGTTTCCTATAACGTCTGATTATTCTAAATTTTCACCTTATTGAATTTTTACAATTTTTTTATTATTCTAGAGTTCGGCAGACTGTGGGTTTTTTAGATGGGAAAGCGACTTTCGCGATTCAAGTAGCTGCACTCAATGTGTGGATTTACAAGGAAGATTGTTGGAACAACACGCCACATTTGCTGGAGCTTCACCTGCAATTGAAGTTTGTGGAAGAAAAGTTAGGAAATTAAAGTTGAAGAAGGAGAAAATGGTCCGTCAAATGGATGAAATGAAGGTTGAGATGTTCAGGATAAAAGCGGAGCAAGGCAAGACTACGATGGGGGAGAAATGTCTTTGTTTTTGCATTGTTCGGCTCTTGGATTTTGTTTGCTATCTTACTTATTTGTATGAAGTAAACTCATACAAGCATTTTAAGCTATGTTCATAAAGATATTATCTTGGTGTTATGGTGGCTGGCTAAATCGTTAATTTTAGCTTCAGAAAAAACTTTTGTAGCGGAAATTCTCATAAGGCTAACAATTTGCATTGTTCAGCTCTTGGATTTTGTTTGCTATCTTAGTTATTTGTATGAAGTAAACTCATACAAGCATTTTAAGCTATGTTCATAAAGATATTATCTTGGTGTTATGGTGGTGGCTAAATCGTTAATTTTAGCTTCGGAGAAAACTTTTGTAGCGAGAAATTCTCATAAGGCTAACAATCGTGCATTAGGATATGTCCCAGGAATCCTGGGTCATGTCCTAAAACATTGGCCATGGGCAAAAATCGACCAATGCTAGTGTTTTAAATTTTTATTGTTTAGTTGGTGATGTTCCAGAAAATAAAAGGAAATTGAGCCATGTCCTAAAATATTAAAATTGAACATAACCTTACAAATCATTCATGAAAGACACTAATTTCCTAAATGGCACTAATTTTCTTTTTCTTTTACATAATGATCATCTTACAACTACGAAAGTCTTATTATCTTGGGAAGTTGGGATCATATGCTAAACACTGATATGTCCCAGGTACGAATACTCGAATAGACCATGTAAAACTTAGGATATGTCCCAGGAAGTCTGGGTGGCCGTGGCCAAAAATCGACCAATGCCCAGCTAGCTTTTTTTATTTTTTTTTTCTTTAGTTGGTGATGTTCAAGAAAGGAATAACTAACTATTAAAAGAGGAGATAATAAATAGGACATGACCTAAAACTAATTGAGCCATGTCCTAAAATATTGAAATTGAAAATAACACTACAATTCATATGATGTTGAACTTGGGTGCAAAAGCTGTGGTCTATGTTAACAAACCTCTGAAAAACCGACCTGATGCAATGTGTTTTTGGATGAGTTTTTGGAGGAGGAAAAGCTTACAAATATATGATGTCCGTTTTAAATAACTTAATTAAGAAAGAGAGACGATAATCAAGAATTGTTGGATAAGAATGAGAGTCAGAAGAGGCAAGTTGAGGCCCAATATAAGGCTTAGCCGGAAGAGCTTGACGGCATGTGAAAGATGATTGTGTCCCTTGATGGAGCAAAAGACAGATATGACGTTCTTGTTGATGATGAACTTAGGAGAAGTAGCGAAGACAAGAATGAGAGAGCCAAGAAGCTGTCAGAGGATATTGAGTTTTTTTAGAGGGGGAAAAAATAATTTGTGAAAGAAAAAGATAATCAAATTGAAGAACTATATTACATCATCAATTTGGGACAACCATTCATCGAAAATATATTTGTCATGAATGCAATTACTATTGTCTAAACACATAATTACCGATAATTCACATAATGCCAAATATAATCAGATGCCATCGTGTTGTGTATAATGTTTTGCTTCTATGAACCAATATTTAGCCATTGGGTTGGTCGTTTTTCGAGCATAGCAATGCTTTTACTATTTGCAAAACATTAAATAATTAGATATATATAAAATTCACTATTTATTTATTAAGCATGGCACTGATTTTAGGTCACGACCTACGCTAAGTTAGGACATGACCTAAGAAAATGTAATTATATCATTTTCAATAATGTAAAGGAGATTAACAAAATTATTATGGTCTAATCTTATGATCGAATATATTTGACTCCGGTTAAGACTATTGATCGAATATATTTGACTCCGGTTAAAACTATTGATCGAAAATATATTTGTCATGGATCATGAATTAAGAAGGATCAAAATCGAAATTATATTACTCTCTCACTTCAATGTTGTAATGTTGTAATGCTGTAATGCTGTATAGCAAACATTTGATACGCACCATTTGCTAAATATTATTTTCTGACACGTAATAAATGTGTAACTTTGCTAGATAATTTCTTGAAGTGCTAGATAATTTCTTACAACAATATTCTTCATTCTGTTTCGGAGAATAGCACACAAAATACGTAACCAGCAACTTCTGCCTTCCAACTTCCAAGCAGCCCTCTAATCAGATCCAGACTCGTATACTTCATCATCATTTTCTTCTTCCTCGTACTGGAAGCTATCCCCCGACGACAAGTTCTCATTACCAGAATCTAGTTCAGATGAATTCATGTCAGCAGGATTAACATGAAGTAAAAAGTAAAGAGGGGAAAAAACACATTGATGCTTACCATGGAACTCTTGATTATCAGTGCTTGGGGTCTTCTGGTTATGGTCGGATGAGTCAGACGACTGAGAACCTTGTTCAAAAACATCGGATGTCACCTTACTCCAAAGATCTGCCATCAATTTATGATGAAAAATATCTGGAAAAGCTCGCTTCAGCATCGCTTGTACAATTTTGGCCTCCACTAAACCTTGTTGCGTGTTGGTTAAAGTTTCCGCCAAATTCTGTCCAATAGCCGAAATATTTCCAGAAAAAATTGTGGATTGATCTTCTCTTTCATCCTCAACACGTTCTTTCATTTTAGGCTTAGCCGGAGCTCCCCGTTTTTTATTCTCCTTGATCCACTTCCGACTTTCTTCATCGTAGTAGTACCCCAACGACCTTTTCACCGTATTTATGTCAATATTATCAGAAACAGGTTCCTTGCTAATCTCTCTCTGAAGCTGTACGTCAAAGTACTGAAAAACTTTGGTGAGCCACATGCCATAAGGAAGGGACCCCTTGCGCACATCTTTTTGGGCATGCATCATGTGCTCAATCATAAACCCGGGTAGACTCATTTGGATCTTTGACAATAAGCAAAACATTATGAAGAGATCGCAATAGGTAAGAGAGGATTTTCTGCCCCTACGATCGTTAATGCTCTGCATTATTATGAGGTGGAGGAGCCGATTAGACATCGACAGTTCATCCACTGTCGGCCTAGAAGACCGTTCATCCTCATCATCCATCATCACTAGTTTAATGCATCTGGTTTTGTCGAACTTTTTGTTGGTACTCCACTTATTTCCAGGGTAATCAAAAACCCCATTAGAAGGAACGCCTAGGATCTCACCTAGTACGGAACTGTCGAAGTTGATTTCAGTCCTTTTCAACCAGGACTTAATGACCCCTGGTTGCGAACAGTCCATATGAGCGTAGAACAGACGAACAAGACTCGGATAGCACGTACATCTCTCCTTGAGCAGAGCATCCCACCTTTGAAACTTAAACCATTTATCCACAAATTCTGCTTTGTTATCCTTAAAAGATTTACAACTCACTGGCCTCCCATCCGCTATTTCTCTAACACCGAATGATATGCTGTATTGGAGAGCGGACTCAGGGCTCTTAAATGTCGCATCAACACGGGCTAATGACAATGCTCTATTTGAAGGACTACCTGGATCTGAATCTGATGATGGATATTCTGAAAGCATTAATCCACTACTGGCATTTTTGGAACGAACCCTCCTCTTCTTCTTTATTGTTCCGGTTCCTCGTGGTCCTTATTTTTAGAACAAACCTTAGGCTTCTTCCTTCGTGATTCGTTCATGGCAATGACTTAAATGATCTTAGGACATTACCTAGACAAAGGACCTGTTAAACATAAGCAGCACTCTTTAATCCGTGGAGTTAAAAGAACAAAATTCTGAAACACGTGACGCTGACGCATTAGGAAAAGATTTCAACCAAACCCAAAAGATTTGCGGAATTGCACTCAACTCCAACTCGCGCGCGCGTATCCCATACGCAGAACCAAATTAGAAGAAGATCCGGAAAAGATTTCAACCAACCTTAGCAAGTCAAATCCTAGTTGACAAGAAGTCAAATCCTTTTCCACCAACTGCAGTTTGAGGTGTACGGTGGTTGTTCTAACCTGTGCACCTAGTGCATAGGTTTAGCTAAGCTTTATTTCAAAGAATTGCTAAGTAACATAATAAGATATTATTCTTTTTTTATATTATGGACTTATTATTCAAAGAAAAAACTACCTAGTTAATTTAAAAAATCAAAAAATAAAAAGAGGTACAACACAAGTAAAATTTACAACACAGTCCTCTCAACTAAATTTTTGAAAAAAAATTAAAATATCTGATATACTGGAATAAGCTGATTAAATTTTAGAAGTCCCTGAATTATTTGATGTAATTAACAATTATTTTAATTTTGTACATGTTAAGCATCGCATAATAACTTAATAAGGCTAGTTATTTATTAAGTGAGGTTACAAACTCCAACGTATTCCTTGCGTTATTTAAGGAAGCTAAGTATGTCTTAATGTTTTTCAGTTGTTTTTCATAATTAATTACGCCAAAAACCAGTTGAACGATGACTTCAATTATATTAAATGAACCGTAGACAAGTGATCATAAATAGAATCAGACAATTATCATAAAGACAATCAGACAAGTTATCATAATTTTCCTAAATAGAATCAGAAACCATAAATTCAATTAAATTGAAAGCGTTTACCCAACATCTTAAATAGAATCAGACAAGTTATCATAAATAGAATCAGAAACCATAAATTGAATCTCAAAGCGTTTACAGAACATCTTAGCAATTCTGTTGAATTAAATAGTCGGAACTAAAAACGAGTCCTAGGGCGAAAAAAAGCAGGCACATAGTTGACACAAAAGCCCAAAAAAACTCACAGTGGTTGCTGCGAAGAAAACCGTTAGTCGGAGAGTAAACTGGCGAGCGGAGTTAACAGATTGAACTACGACAGGGATTGTAAACCCTTATTTTTTTTTGATAAGAGGATTGTAAACCCTTTTGAAACCAGGGATATTTCAAATTTCAAAACAAAAAATTAGGGAGAGTCTCGTTTGGTTCTGGTTTGGTTTGTTTTTATTATGGTTTTCACAGTTCTCAAGAGTCAAGGTACAAACTTCAAACATTAATTATCTTTTTCCTTTTATAAGAAAATTTAATTATCTTGATTTGTACAGTATACTAATTAAGAGATGCGTACAAAATCATACTTAAAAATTTGAGGTGTACAACATCATACTTAAATTAAAGAAAAATTTATAATATCGTTATTTAAACCTTTACACCCCTATTTTTGTCTACATAGAACAACTAAAAGTTATAATATCGTTATTTTTGTCTGACATAGAACAACAAAAAGTTATAATGTGATTTTGTCGTTATCTTTCACGTTGGTTTCTAATTTATATGTTATGAAGAAACTCACTATATCATTCAGAAACTGACTCTATCATGCAAAAACTATATGTTATGAAGAAACTCACTATATCATTCAGAAACTCACTCTATCATGTAAAAACTATACTACCTCCGTTTTTTATTATGTGCAACGATTTGACATAAAGTAGAGAGGGAAAATGTCTAATCGTTGCAAATAATAGAAAATGGAGGTAGTATGTTACTTTAATATAAAATTTTAAATATATTATAAATGGATATTATTTTAAAGTACTTTTGAAGCACTTTCCAATGGTACAAAAATTATAATTTTACGAACTATATATTAAAAGTTATAATCAATTTACTATATTTAATTTTTCATTGTGAACCAACTCTATTTATTCTTATCGTTAACTTTATTTGTATTTTGATCAATTTAGAATTCTATTTATATTCAAAAAATAATATGACATGGCACTTAATGAGCATTGGTGACAATAGGCTCGACTCCGTATGCACATTGATGACAATAGGCTCGACTCCGTATGGGTCGGGTGTTACAAATGGTATTAGAGGAACCACGCGACCGCGTGTTGGGGCGACCTTAAGGCGTGTTGGAGCGACCCTAAGAACGTCAGGCCGAATATTAGGAGTCCTCAGACGCCTAGTGGGGGAGGATTTTGAGGCTGATCGTCATAAGGAGCGACCCAGAGGTTGTCAGACCGAATATCTGGAGTCTCCGGCGATCAGTTTCTAGGCTGGGGCGATCCACAGGTCCTTGTGGCCGAATATGTGGACTCCTCAGGCGCAACGAAGGCATTGCTCTTCTCCGTATTGGTCGGGTATTACACATATACATATGTATATTGTGTATGTAGATATATATGCATGTATATGTATATATATTCATATATATGGGTGTTTGGATGGATGGATGGATGGATATATTAATGGATGGGTGGATGGAGCGGGGATAGGTCCAAAAATGTCATCCATATATGACCCGAGCCACCCATCACCCGTCCGTCACCCAATTCACCGCGGGTTTTCACCCATTTATTCGGGGCGGGTGGGTGGATAATTGCCAACTCTACTCCTACAAATGAATAGTCATTGCGTTGGTCGATTTTTTAGGACACAACCTAGCATGTTAGGCTTAGACATGACCCAACTAAAAAAACGCTTTTTGTTACGAAATTAAGTGAAGATTTAACTTTTTCCATTTATTTAAAACATAAATTAGATAAAACAGTGGTAACAATTTCGTAGGTTAAGCCTCTATCACTTTACCCTTCTTGTATTAATGTTTCTACTTATTCTTTCTTATAGGTTTTTAAAATTAAAGTTGAGGAACGATAAAAGAATGTTAAGTGAATTGAGTGTTACATACTCTTATAATTAAATATGGTTACTTTTATAACAAAAGGCAATACTAATCAGTTTACTCTTAATAACGAATGAGGTTACTCGTATATATGGAGAAATGGGGTTACTTTTGTGAACAATTGGGGTTACTCGTAGAATAAACCAATCTCTCACACCAATAAAATATTGGTTACTTTAAGGACATGAACGCAGAAGATTAGGACGCGACATAGGAGTCTCTGACACCGATACCGTACTCATGAACTACTATATAGCCCATCGTGGGCAAGAAGTAGATTGAACATGACTATTTAATTACATCCTCTTGTGGCTCAGTGTGGATAAAACTCCCGGACCATAGTGGCTCACCTTTGGATAAGGTACGAGGGATGACGTTATTGTATTTAGGGAATGATTTATATAATAACCATTAACCATTAGATAGGTGTTTAAGGGTTTTCATGGGCGGTAACCGTCCCGAAATTCATTTCGGTTAGGTAACCGAAAGTTTAGCTCGATCTTTTTGTGGGAACCGTAAACGTAACCGTTTAGACCGGCACCGCGTAAGCAGTTAACCGTTTTTTTGTTACGGTTTTCGGTAAAATATTAACCGTTATGTAAGTTATACAATTATATTTGACTTAACGATATTTTTTTGTGCATATACATTAATATTATTCATATATTCTAATATAAAATGTATTATAAAGTAGATAATCAATCTATTGGAAAACATAACTAACACTAAGAATTCACTCCATTTCCTAATTTGTTTATAGTATTAGTACATTTTTGACACAGTATAAATATTTAACTTTGCATGTTCCGAATAATCGTGTCTTGGGTCATGTGTAAGCCGTAAGCCTAACATGCTGTCCTAATTTTTTTTTATCATCATATATAGTACGGTTATTAAATGTATGTGTATAGCCCCCTGTCTACTTACTAGTGTTACTATTCACTTCTTTGCGCCACCGACTTTTCTTAAAAAGTGATACTAACGTATTACTTTAATCGAAAAACCCCGATTATCACTTTCCTCCTCCTCCACCATTTTCGACTTCAAACCTCCTCCCTCCCTGCAGCCTCTGTCCACCCATCTCATCTCCTTCCTCCACCATTGTAAAGTAGTTCTTTCGACATCGTAGAAAAATTGAAGAACAAAGCTCAAAAGAAGTGTATGATGGATATAAATTTGAATGTTTCACCTCCAACCGAATTTGAAGTATGTTTATGTTCCATCTTTTTTATATTAAATTTCGAATAGGGTGCGCTGTGTTCACCTGTTTTGGGTGATGACCCAGCCATGTGGGTGATTACCCAACTAGTATGACAAAACTAGTTAGTTCGTAGACTAATAGTTTACACAATCTCCCAAAGTAACATTGAGCCATTACCTTAAACAAACTGACAATGGTTCTAAAAATGCGATTGTTTATTTAGTTAGTGTCAGAGTAATAGTTTAGGTAATCGCCCAAAGTAGGCTAGTATGACTCAACTAGTTAGTTCCTATAGTAGATTAGGTAATTGCGCAAAGTAATATGGGTCATTACCTAAAACAAACTGACAATAGTTAACATTAATGTTCTCCTTGCTTATTCAATACGGAACTTGCTTTTAGAATTAGTGCTTTCAAATTATGGTTCCTATTTCGAGTGGTAATACTAGAATATTACAACGTTATCAAAGTAGGCTAGTATGACTCAAAGTAGTCCCTATTAGGTAATCGCCCACAGCAACATGGGTCATTCATGTTAAAAAAAACATGGGTCATTATTAAAACAAACTAACGATGGTTCTAAAAATGCGAATTTTTATTAACATTTATGTTGTCCTTGTTTATTCAATAGGGAACTTGCTTTTAAAATTAGTGCTTTTGGTTCCTAATAATATTACTACGTGATCAAAGTAGGCTAGTATGACTCAACTAGTTAGTTCCTATAGTAATAGTTTAGGTAATCGCGCAAAGTAATATGGGTCATTACCTAAAACAAACTGACAATAGTTAACATTAATGTTTTCCTTGCTAATTCAATACGGAACTATGATGTTTCTTGTATTTTTTTTGTCATAAAAAAAATTACAGTTATATTTCTGCAATTCTGCATATGTTCTTATTACGTAGAAGGTTTTATTAATTAATTTGAATGTTCACACGCATAGCGGATTGATTGTAGAAGAAATTGTCAAGGAAATGCATTCAAAGGTGTCAAAGATCGAAGCGGCACTAGAATTATTGCCTTTGAAGATCTCGAAAATTGAGGCAAGTCTAGATCCACAGCTTCGAGGCTTCAAAGCCTAACATGGGGAACCTCCAACAAGCATCATCTCCTTTCCTAACACCTTTGGGAGATACAGCCACAAACTCTAGAGATGTTGAAGACCACCCACAAGCATCATCTCCTTTCCAAACACCTTTGGGAGATTCAGCCACAAAGTCAAGAGACCCATCATCTCCTTTTCTAACACCTGATCTAAAGGAAACACTCAACTGTGGTATAAAACGAAAACTGGACATGGATGATGATGATTCCTCTATTCCTGCTCCAAGTGAGCAAGATAAATCATCATCTTTTAGCATAAAGAGCCTGAGATTCATTCGTCCTCAACGCGTTGAAGGATTTGAAACTCTAGTTGAATGCCCATTGAAGAGGAAGACGACTTCGACAACAAAGAAGAACGCCAATCAACCCGAAAAGGCTAAGGAAAAGGCAGCCACCACAACGAACGACAGCAAGAAAGCCAATCAACCTGAAAAGGCTAAGGAAAAGTCAGCCACCACAACGAACGACTGCAAGAAAGCCAATCAACCTGAAAAGGCTAAGGAAAAGGCAGCCACCACAAAGAACTACTGCAAGAAAGCCAAGAAGAAGGCCAATCAACCTGAAAAGGCCAAGAAGACTGACCACGTTGTAAGCAACTGTTTGATGCTTGTTTTTTGTTTCTAAAGCCTTGATTTGTTGAAACAGCGTAGTTTAGGTAATCTGCGAAAGTATAACGGGTCATTACCTAAAACAAACTGACAATGGTTCTAAAAATCTGATTGTTTATTTTAAACTTATTGCCAATTTCTTATCCTTAGTGTTAGGGAAATATTGATGATGTTATGGATAAGAAAGCTTCGTCTCGAAAAATTGTTCATGAGGTGGTGAAGACTCGGTATTTATTACAACTTCCTTAATGAAATTTGTGGTGATTATTTATAAATAATAAAGGTAATTAATAGTCAAACCAACTTTTTACTCTTGTTAGGATGATAGCAACGACAAAAAGCTACAGAAGATTTCAAACGCTCTCGGTTGTTTTACCAAAGCCTTGCAGGATGAAGAGGATGAAGAGCGTGCGCAAAATGAAGAGCCTGAGCAAAGGCCTAAAAACTCTAAGCTTCCACTTCGTTTGTTGGCTAAGTACTTCAGTAAACTAGCCCTTACTGAAAAACTTTTTTGCCGCAACTTATACAACGCAAGTGTCCAAGACATTGTGTGCGAGGCTTCTGATAAGTGGACTTACCTCAACGTTGGTAATACATTAACCGTATATCCAGATGAATGGTTATCTGATTTTATAAGTATGGGTCCTATACTTTCTAAACTATTGCACATAGGTTTTACTGAAAACGAGTACTTATTGTTTTGCAATAGTTTCTTGATGTGTGCATGTACGAATTTGCTCTAAAAGCTATAGAAGAAAACAGTACAACTGTGATACTTTCCACTGCATTCCAGGTGACATTATATAATTTTTTTTGTGTGATATAAATTACTTTTGGAAATGCAAACTATTTCTGGTCATGTCCTAACAACATTAAGGACATAAACTGAATTCCTTAACTGATATCGCATTTAATGAGTACTACAGTCTTTTGTATTCGGGGCGAAAATCCTTACGACAAACGATATATCTGTTCCATCGCGATCGCTGACTTTTACCTGTGGTCAATGGCTTATGAAATTTTTGCCTTCAGATCTCAGTCGTATTGAGCAGGTTTACGCGCTCCACTCTCCAAGTTCATTTACAGTTAAATTTCACTTTGATGAATGTGTTTTGTGTGTTAATGAAGGTATACATTCCCATTTTTAACGATCAAGGCAAACATTATTTTTTGATGATTGTTGACATCAAGCATAGAAAGGTGCACGTTATGGCTTCAATGATGGCTTCTCGCTGGCGACGAGAACTAGTAACGACATTGGTAACTGATTTCATTTCTAATCGTTTGTTATATTTGGTCTTTTGTGATGGTCGCCTTTAATAACCTATATGAGTCAGTTATGGATGGACCAATCTGTGAAAAAAAAATTTTAATCTCTCCAAAGATACTTGATCTGTTACCTCCAAATCGTCCATGTGACGCCCTTCTCTTAATTGGGTTCTATCTAAAACTGTCTACTCTCCTGTAAAGTAGATGTCCTTAATATATTAGGTAATGTCCTAACGTAGCAATTGTCCTCCTATAGTCCTTGAGACTGATCTTTGCATCTCTGATATTGTCTTCTTTGCATCTTGTTACAAGATCCATTGCAATATAGCAATCTTGTGGGGACCACATCTTTATAAACAGAGGCGATTCAAGGATTTAAACTATATGTCTTTATTCTGAAAACGGGGTCTTAGGGTCATGTCCTAACAAAAAAAATAAAATCCATTCATATGATCTTTTATTTAGGTCATGAGTGCGTATGTATTCAAGAATCACAAGTTGGCACCACTGTTCAAGGATATTGCAGACTTTGAAATACAATTCCCTGATGTACAAAGGCAGCCTAATGCGTACGTTTTATTACCTATATGAATTAATACTTTATTTTTCGCAAATTTTAAGGCATCCTGAGTGCATACTACTTTCTTTTCGTAAATTTTAATAAGGCATCCTAATGTGTATACTATACAAATTATCGCGATGTTTTTTTGATAATTTTAAATCAATGAATTTAGTGCCTATTTCTTTGTTTGCTAACTTTATATCATTTGGTGTCTATTAGACATGATTGCGGAATGTACGTGATCAACTACGTAGAGTGTGGCGATATAACCAAGATACCTTCCATATTCTACATCGTATGAAAGTTTCGTTCTTTTTGTAAATATCATCCGTCATGCATATGATTGTCTTAACTAACTATTATTATATATATTGCAGACGGAAGCAATGCGTGTTGAACGGTTACGATTGTTGGTCAGGGTCATTTCTAGCAAATATAACTCATGTAAGGAACCTTATAGAAACTTATCGACGCCAAAGCCAAAAGGCAAAGCAGTCAAGTGAGAACAAACTTTGGCGTTCATTGTTTTTGGTTTAGGGTAAATGAATTTTGGTTTAGGGGGAAGGAATTTTTTTGTACAATTATCCCCACAGTTTTTGTTGGCACTGAACAGGAGGATGCTATTTAATCATTAAACTTTGGCGTTCATTGTTTTGGTGTAAGGGGGGAAAAGGTCAATATTTTTTGTATAAATCAGATGTAGTTTTGCTCACTTGTGTTCTGTACTAGTGAGTGTGGGATGTATTCTTACATTTTACCAAAAATAATAAAGCCTTATTCAATATGTTATTCTCTCCTCTTAGGAAATGACGTGAAGCTAATTGGGCCATGTCTTAAAAGAACTAAAATTGAAACCAACTTACCCTGCTACGCTTTTTGCTCAAAATCTTCATGATTTTGAACTTTGAACTTGGGTGCAAAAGATGTGGTCTATGTTAACAGACCTCTCCAAAATCGACCTCGTTTTGAATAACTTAAGTAAGAGAGAGAGAGACGAGAGAATCAAGGAAGCTGTTGGAGAAGAATGAGGGATTCGAGATGATGCAAGTTGAGGCCCAATATAAGGCTTGACGGGAAAAGTTAGACGGCATGCGAAGCTTCCTTGGTCATGTCTTAAAACACTTGGTTGATCATCCGTCTCAATAGTGCTCTCTGGACTTGGTCAATCATCAATAGGAATCATTCCCGAAATACACTAATGTCATTCATTCATTTATGCTTCTACGAACATGTGGAAGCCTGACCATCCATTCATTTGCGCTTTCGCGGAGACATGGATTCCTGACTCGAACTACAGCTCGATACCTAACATGCGAGCTAGCTAGAGTTAGTCCTTAGTACCAACAATTATAAGATTTGTAAGCTCGCCCTTAGTTTCATCACACGAAAGTGATATCTTGATTAGAAGATATTCGTCACTTTAATTTGACACTTAAATTTTGAAAGCTAGCTCAAAATGCTTCTTTAACTATACTCCCTTATTTTTGAAACAAAATTGACTAAAGAATCATTAAATTCAACCAATACCGTGAACATGACTTACTATCATTTGATTGGAGTCAATCACGACAAATTGATTGGTTTAGTCTCCGGGCAATCATGAAATAGGACATGTACTAAAAATTCCTTGGTCATGTCCTAAAAATCCATTTATCAATGTTTTCTTTTAAAATACGGGAGTATAGTTGAAAAAGCATTTGGAGCTATCAAAATTAGAGTGTCAAAGTGACAAATATCTTTTAATCAAGATATCACACGCAAGTCATTAAAATGACATAGCAATATCTCCAACAAACATCGTAACCATGACTTCTAAATTATAACTGGAGTCAATCACGACAAAGCCGTTTAGTCTCCGGACAATCATGAAATAGGACATGCCCTGAAAATTCCTAGGTTATGTCCTAAAAGCCGATTATAATTTTTTTATAAAATACGGGAGTACAGCTCAAAAAGCATTTCGAGGGTTCAAAATTTGACTGTCAAAGCGACGAATATTTTTCTGATCAAGATATCACCTGCACGTGATGGAACCAACGGCGAGCGTACAATTGTTATCACCATTGTTACTCATATTATCCAGCTCAGCTAAGCATGGTTAAGTTAACTGTGTTTAGATGCAATGGTGACTAACTCTAGCTAGCAAGCTAGGTATCGAGCTGCATCGATTACGAGTTAGGGAATGTGTGTATGTATTATTTTCAATTTATGAGGTTTGTGTTAGTATTAGTATAATGCTTGATTGGAAATGATTTTAACACTCCAGGAAATCAAGACTAGTGACCATGGACCTTAGTTTCAGCACGTTGAATGGCGTTCCTAATTTCTTATGTAATACGGTTCTTCAATTTGCTTATATTTCTCTTTCACAATTTCTATTTTTTCCTTTGAGTTCATTATCAGCAAGAGCATCAAATTCTGCCTTTTGCTCTTTCAAGGACACTTTTGTTCCTTCAAGGACACATTCATCTTTCACATACCATCTAACTCATCCCGTCAAACCTTAACTTTAGTCTCAACTTGTCTCTTCTCAATCTCATTATTCTCCAACAGTTCCTTGATTCTCTCGTCTCTCTCTTCCTTAAGTCATTCAAAACGGGCATCATATTTTAGCTTTTCGTCCTCCAAAAAACACATTCCTCCACTAAATTCCCTCGATTCTTCACGATGAGCAATAAATTGAGAATCTTTCTTTCGACAAGCTCGGTATAGAAACTTTTAATGGTCAACGACATGGTGAGAAGGCGGAGGCCGAAGAAAGTTGTTTGTACAATGAGGAGGACGAAAAGGTATTATAATTACTATGTCTATTGAGGCTTCTTCTTCCTTAACTAGGTCGAGAAAGAAGCGTGATGACAGAGATACATTTTGGCGAGTGGTGGGACCTCATGCCAGCGAGTCCCATTGATGCCTCGCAATACACGAGTCTCGTCTATTACGGAGGCATCAACGGGACTCGCCTGGTATGAGGTCCCACCACTCGCTAAGATGTATCTCTCACCACGCTTCTTTCTCGACCTTGCTAAGGAAGATGGTGCCTCAGTAGATACTGTAATTATAATACCTTTCCTCCTCATTGTACAAACAACTTTCTTTGTCCTCCCCCTTCTCACCATGTCAGTGACCATTAAAAGTTTCTATACTAATTAAGCTTGTCAGAAAGAAAGATTCTCAATTTATTGCTCATCAGGAAGAATTGGAGGGAATTTAGAGGAAGAATGTGTTTTTTGGAGGACGAAAAGCTAAAATATGATGCTCGTTTTGAATGACTTAAGGAAGAGAGAGACGAGAGAATCAAGGAACTGTTGGAGAATAATGAGATTGAGAAGAGACAAGTTGAAACCAAATTTAAGGTTTGACGGGATGAGTTAGATGGTATGCGAAAGATGAATGTGTCCTTGAAGGAGCAAAAGGCAGAATCTGATGCTCTTGCTGATAATGAACTCAACATAAGTAACGAAGACAAGGATGAGAGAGTCAAGAAGCTTTCAAGGACATTTTGTTTTTGGGAGAGGAAAAAATAGAAATTGTGAAAGAGAAAGATAAGCCAATTGAAAAACCGTATTACATAAGAAATTGGGAAATCCATTCAACGTGCTGCAACCAAGGTCCATGGTCAATAGTCTTGATTTCCTGGAGTGTTAAAATCATTTCCAATCAAGAATTATTCTTATACTAACACAGACCTCATAAATTGAAAATAGTACATACCCACATTCCCTAACTCGTAATCGATGCAGCTCGGTACCTAGCTTGCTAGCTAGAGTTAGTCATCATTACATCTAACCAAAGCTAACTTAACCATGCTTAGTTGGGCTTGATAATATGAGTAACAATGGTGATAAGAATTGTACGCTCGCCGTTGGTTCCATCACGCGTAAGTTATATCTTGATCAGAAGATATTCGTCACTTTGACACTAAAATTTTAAACCCTCGAAATGCTTTTTCAGCTGTACTCCCTTATTTTATAAAAAACTTATAAACTGCTTTCCAGACATGACCTAGGAATTTTCAGGGCATGTCCTATTTCATGATTGTCCGGAGACTAGACGATTCACTTTGTCGTGATTGACTCCGATTATATTTTAAAAGTAATGGTCACGGTGTTGGTTGGAGATATTGCTATGTCATTTTAATGACTTGCGTGTGATATCTTGATTAGAAGATATTCGTCACTTTGACCCTTTAATTTTGACAGCTCAAAATGCTTCTTCAACTATACTCCTGTATTTGAAAAAAAATTGATAAATGACTTTTTAGGACATGACCAAAGAATTTTTAGTACACGTCTAATTTCATGATTGCCCGGAGACTAAACCAATCACTTTATCGTGATTGACTCCAAGTATATGATAGTAACTCAAGATTACGGTATTGGTTGAAGATATTGCTATGTCTTACATGGCCCCCGTAACTAGGGAGGACGGAGGCATTAACGAGACTCACTCGCATGGGTGCCACCACTCGCCAAGATGTATCTCTGTCACCACGCTTCATTCTCGGTCTAGTGGAGGAAGATGATACATCAGTAGATGCAGCAAAATTTCCGAGTAGTTTGCAAGAATTGGTGGCGCTCAACCCAAATTTTTGCCTATTTGCCCCACCATATCAATTCTTTCATACCCACAAAACTTATCTCCTCTTCCATCTATCTCCTCCGCCATCCGGACACAATTCGATCCGATTGATCCGATGTGGATCCGGTCAAACTGATCTACAAAATCGAATATGTGATCCGATTTTTGAGATGTTGGTTTTTCCGGATCGGATACCCGGAAAAATTAGATCGGATATAGATCACACATTTTTATTTCGGGTATCAAAATATCTGAAAGTTTCCTTAAATACTTAACATTTCTGTTTTTTTGAAGACCACTAAAACTGAGTAAGCAACTCACGACACGTCTATACGCACGCACAAACCCAACCCCAAGGACCTAGCGCCAGCCCCACTCGTTACCCACTAACTCAAATCTCAGGCAGCCCTCATCCCTCACGTGACATCGAAATGATGGTGCTCACGTCCTTCTTACTCTTCGTACATACTAAAATTGATGAAATGATGGTGCCGTCCTTCTTCCTCTTCGTAATTGTTGGCTTCTTCTTCCTCTTCGGTTGATTTTGGCAGCTTCAGGCCTTCCCCTCTAACCTAATTTGTTGCTGAGAAATTTGTCAATTACTGGGTCATGTTTTAGGACATGACCGAGGAATTATATGGATAGAGACACGCTTCTGACGACCAATCTCTAAGAAGATCCACGAATATTGCAAAAATAATAATAAAGCTTGGGGCAATTCATGTAATGCATAAGAAAGTAAAGAAAATGTCATAATTTTCGATCACTTTTCATGAACAATATACAGTGAATACATGAAACCATACTACTCGCTATCAAGAAATAAAACAACAAGATGAGCACAAAACAAAATAGAAGTGAAAAACCAATTCATCTATAGTTAACTATAAAATTTGTGAAATCATTCTGGTCAATAAAACCCCATTAAGCATGCATGTGAGTGGTAGAGAAACACGAAAGTGTACATGAACAGTATGTAGAACTAATAAATAAGAGTTCAAATTTCAAATAATCACAAAATATATCAAAACAAGAAGCTTGAGATAAGATGAGAAAATATCGAATATTAGTGGAAGAATCAAGGATAAACTCAGGATCAATTACCTTTAAAAAATTTGCCGAGACAAAAAATTCAAGTACAATCATGATGTCCTCTTGCTATTCTTCTTGATTCCTCTAGTTTGGTGCACCTCTTTTCTTCTTGATTCCTCTAGTTTGGTGCACCTCTTTATCTCTGTCATTGAAAATATGAACCATTAATTCTATACATCCCAGCAATCCCAACCAGGTAAAAAACAAAGATATCAGTCAAGAATAATTCCTTTAAAAAAATTAACGAGACAAAAACTTAAAGTACAATCCTAATGTCCTCTTGCTATTCTTCTTAATTCCTCTAGTTTGGTGCACCTCTTTATCTCTGTCATTGAAAATATGAACCATTAATTCTATACATCTAAGCAATCCCAACCAATTTGATTTAGGGAAAAATTGATGCTATGGGGCTCAACTATGAGCGGTTCTCTTTAATAGGTACCAACTTTCAATATTCCAGTGGGGGGCCTAACTTTTGGGGGCATTTTCTTTTATTGGACCCAGATAACTTATGACCTGCTAAGGAGGTAAACTGATATTCTTTTATTTTGTTATTAATTTCTGAAACCTTTATTCTCCCTCCCTATCCAATTGTCATCTACCCATTGTGAACATTCTCCAACGTCCTACCCCACCGTGAAACCACCAATCCACCCCGATTTTCTTGCTGCCGACGAAAACACTCATAACTCTCACCGTCGTTCTTCGGCTTCGCTAGGTTCATGTTCTTTGCTTTTCCGCTTCCCTTTCTTCTCGTTCATGGTAACAAGGTAATGAACACAATAACAAGGTAATGAACACACTAACTTGCTTAACTGTAAGCTGTGACTGATTGCTATTATCAGAACATCCAAAACAAACAAAAATACACAAGAATCAGCCTGGTAAAGAAGTTAAACTCACTTAATTCCAAGATCTTTGAATACCAAAACCAAAGCAACCGGTGTCACTGAAGTTCCTGAATCCCTAATTTCCTAAACTAGCAGAAATACAAATATCAATTACAAATACAAATTGAACATATTCTCCTGAATCCCTAATTTCCTAAACTAGCGAAATCATTACAATAAACAAAATGGTTGAAATATAATGAAAGCGAACAAGCCAATAAATAACAACAAGCATCTCAGGAAAAGCATGAGGAGCGACAGGGGGAGTTACCGTGGCCCGAAGCGAGAGAGGAGAAATCGAAGAATGTCAGTGACGACTTTGGCGGAAGGCAAGGGTTTGAAGGAGAGAGAAATTGAGACGTTGTGCGAAGAATGGTAGGCGTTAATGGAGCGCACCATGGATTGTTTGTCGGTGTGGTGGCGGCCGCCGACGGTGTTGGTGAGGCCGGAGGAGGAGGAGGAAGGGGCTGCTGCAGAGGCTGGCGTCGGAGAAATGAAGAAGAGAGAGAATTGGGTTAGAAAATGAAGGGTGAGGTGGGTTTTTAAAGTCATGTGATCATTTAATGAATCACGTGACTTTATTAACCTGAAGTAGCAGGTTAAATGACCTGCTGGGTCCATGTAAAAATGGGTCATGACATACTTGGGCCCCCCACTGGAATATTGAAAGTTGGTACCTATTAAAGAAAATCGCTAATAGTTCAGCCCCATAGTGTCAATTTTTCCTTTGATTTAGCATTCTTCCAGAGAAAATCTTAACTATCTAAATTTACAAACTTAATTCCAGCTATAAATTAAATAACAAAACCATTTATAATAGAGATTTGAAGGATGTACACATATGTTGAAGATGAAGTTAGTGTCAAGTTGATTCTATTTTTTTATTTTGAATTATAAATGTTTTTAAAAAATGATTTATTGTTTTATTCTTATGTTGAATGATAAATGTTTTTAAAAATTGAAGTTAGTGTCAAGTTGAGATTTATTGTTTTATTCTAACGACCAATCTCTAAGAAGATCCACGAATATCGCAAAAATATTTTTATTGATCGTTAATAAGACTAAATCACTAGTATATAAATGATTCATCAAATGTTTTACCATAAAAAAAGGGAAAACAAAACACCAAGTCAATGAATAGTTATAATACATTAATCTATGATAACTATAAAAAGCATGCAAGTAATTATGAAAATATATAATTATTTAGTTATGATAAGTTGATAACTCCATTAAGCATGTTTGTGGTAGAGAAAACTCTTATGAACAGTATTTCCTTGAAAACTCATTTACTTCAACACGAAAGTGTACATGAATTGTATGTCGAACTAATAATTAAGAGTTCAAATTTCAAACAATAAAAAAATATATCAAAATAAGAAGCTTGATGTAAGATGAGAAAACTCACGATCAATTACCTTTAACAAAATTTGCCGCTACAAAAAATTCAAGTACAATTATGATGTCCTCTTGCTATTCTTCTTGATTCCTCTAGTTTGGTGCACCTCCTTAACCATTAATTCTATACATCCCAGCAATCCCAACCAAGTGAAAAACAAAGATATCAGTCAAGAAAAAAAAGATATCACAATTCAAATCATTTTGGTATCTTCATAATAGACTTTTGATTTAGCTAGATATTACATTCTTCCAAAGAAAATCTTAAATATCCAAATTTCCAAACCTAATTGCAGCTATATATAATAGAGATTAGAAGGATGTACAGCGTTACCTGTAATTTTGTGTTGCGTTGATGACTATTGCAATCGGTACAGCAGGTTGCCAAGATTATAAATTATACTTGCGAAGAATATGGGGGAAGTAAAGGAGGGTAATCTTTGCTTCCATTTCCATAATATATTTTTTTTTTCATTTGTATGATTTGAAATTTGGAGATTTTTAGGTAATAGTAATTGGACTAATTGAAGAAAAGAACTAGAAAACTGAATATGGGAGAAGTCAAGGAGTTGCCCGTTATGATTTTGGTAAGAAGCGAAATTGAAGAAACTTTTGCTTTTACGATTTTCATCCTACACGCACAAGTTGAACAGCTGTTTGGTCCTTGGAAGCAGTAGATAACTACAACCTAACTAAGCCATTAAATGCACTGTAGAGGGTTGACTGTTCTTCATATTAATAAATGTCTGTGTACTTACGGTTGCCTTGTTCCTTAATGTCAAACTAAAACACTACCCTAGGTTTTAAAATAAGAAAGCGTTTTCTAGCTACCCTACCCTAATATGAAACGTTACATAATTTTTTTTGATAATTTAGTTCATTTCATTAAAACTCATAAAAGAGTTAGTTAAAGGCATACAATGAAGTGCCAAGACTACAAACGTTACACAATTAGCTCGTATCAAACCGGTTTTGCATTCATCAAATACCTACAAAATGTTTATCTTTATCCTTTTGTTCAATTTTAATTTCACATCGTACTTCGCGGTTGCCTTGTTTTAATTTACACCATAAGAAAATAAAAGGACATCCTAAATGTCAAATTAAAACGCTCCCCTAATGCTTATGAAATGGAGTATGATACGAATTAGTGCTAGAAGAGCTGCCTTTTAGGATATTATCTCTTCCTTGTATAGCATATTCTCTAGAATAGTATTAGCATAATATCTTTATTTCCTGTATTAGTTGTTATATCTTGTATTATATAAGGTGTACTACCATAATATTTTATTAGTGTTTATGGGTAAGCAAAGTTTTTTCCATGTATAGATTATTTGTTATCTACTACGAACATTATTTTATATAATTAAGTCATTATTCTTGGGGTCATTTGCCGTGAAAAATTGGCATAGTTTCAAATTAATCACCAATATAATCACATCTTCGACTAAACGGGTTAAACGGTGCCTACTACAATAAATATCAGTAGTAGCTCATTTTTACAAAGATCTACAGTTATCTTGACTTAGGAAGTTGAAATAGAGAAACTGCATTAAATTAGAGAAGGTAGATTGATAAAAATGGAAGAGACACGTGAAGTACACATACACTTATAACAATGGCTACTCAAGAGTGCATTCAATGGCTTAGTTAGGGTGTAATAATGTTTTACGCTCTTGCATGGCATAGGAACAATTGTTGTACATATGCGTGTAGGAACAACTTACTTCGATGTAAAAGCCTTTGGTGGTGTTGTTTGTCTTTGTTTTTGGGTTTCCTTGTTTGCTTGCATGATAGACATTGAATCTTAATGTTAGCAAAAGCAAACCTGAATGTAACTAGTGATCTTAGTCTTATTATCAACCCTAAAACGATTAGTCTTATTATCAACCCTAAAACGTTTAGTCTTATTATCAACCCTAAAACGCTTAGTCTTATTATCCTACACGCATAAGTTGAACAGCTCTTCCTATTCCGGAGCAGAAGATAACATTGTTACACCCTAACTCAGCACTGTTGATTTTTCTCCGTAAACTAATTTATAAATCATCCATGATTATGCCTATTTTCATTGTACTACCTACATCTGTTTTTTTTAGTTGACCCATTTCCCTTGGGCACACATGCCAATGCACTATTTTAAACCTTTATATTTCTAATTATCAATACGAAAAAATTACAAAAAGTTGATATTATGAAAATATACATTGAGAAGAATCTAACACGATCAAAACAACGCTTAGGTTTTCTCATTAACCAGAAGGAATATATGTTACAAGAGTCCTCAAAGAGGAGGCAATCAAGGAGAATCATATCTTGCCTAAGAAGATAAGGAAACAAATATACAAGAATATATCTTAGAAGCCTAGAATATCTTAACAACATGACTATATTTTTCGCTCAGAAAACATAACACAAACACCTAATGGCATTAAATGGTGACCTAAAAAAACGTAAGAAATAATCTTATCCTAAAATCACATTTCATAGTTTTTTTTTTTTTGATAATTAAATCACATTTCATAGTTATTCACCCATTAAATTCAAAAGATTACAAACACAATATTTGGAAATATATTTGTAGGAAAATATTATAAGGACACGTCGAAAGATTTCCTGGAAAATATCTGGAAAGTTTTTACCTTAGGTAATGTCCTAAGATATCTAGGGTCATGTCTTTAAATAATAGCGACCAACACAATGACTATTGATTAATATATAGGAGACAAGACATGGATGATGCGTCTCGGTATGGATGAAACCCCCGGACCTTAGTGGCTCACCATGGGATAATAAGCCGATAAGGTATGAGGGATCACGTTTTTGTATTTCTTGGAATGATTTATTCGGAGAGAACAATTGAGACAAACGATCGATCAATAAACCCTCCGATGCTCTGTATTTTTTTTTTTTTTTTTGATAATTCTGCTTATGTTATTAATTTTCGCATAAGGCAAACAAAGTCGAGGGGATGACAAAGCATCTTGGGCATATTTGGTTGGATGAAACCCTCTAAGCACTACTTTGAATGAAATAACGTCCAATAATCACCATTGGTATCTCTTAATTAGGAATGAATACACGACATTATTGCATTGGTCGATTTAAGCACATGACCCAACACTTTAGGCTTAGAGCACCGTACGACTTAATGTGGAAATCAAATAATAGGTAGATTTCCTTAGGGTCATGGCCTAAGATATTTAGGGTCATGTCTTTAAATAATAGCGACCAACACAATGATTATTGATTCATATATAGGAGACAAGACATTCTACACAACACTATGGCTCTTGCGTCTCGGTATGGATGAAACCCTCGGACCATAGTGGCTCACCATGTTATTGTATTTCTTGGAATGATTTATTCGGAGAGAACAATTGAGACAAACGATCAATAAACCCTCGACGCTACGTGTGGTTGATGAATAGTGCCAAAAAGCAAATAGTGCAACGAAAAATACGGAGGTAGTATTTAATCAACACGAATCTTTATTTCGTAGTAGAAATTAGAAAGCGTGTTTTAGCTACCCTACATTCTAAGTTAAACATTTATTACGTGTCAAAGCTGTTTTCCTATCGGCAAATGTAAACATGCGTGTATCTTATTTTTATCTTTCTTTTGCGTACCATAGTACATAAACAATTGGGGAGAAACATTTGACGTGCTGATACCACCTGTCTCCGTGTTCACAAGTCCTGATATGAAACTCACTCGTATCTCCATTTTTGTAATTTTGTTCTCGGTAGTATTATTCTATTATGAATGGTTCAACTTTTGGTGTAAAAGGGAGAGATTGATTCGATGGGAGAGATTCCCCGAAAAAGTTAAAATATCGAAGATTCGCGGGAGTAAAAGGAATCTCGGGCCAAAAGCTATTACCCGTTTTAGAACCATTGTTAGTTTGTTTTAGGTAATGACCCGTGTTACATTGGGCGATCACTTAAACTATTACTATGGGAACTTTGAGTCATACTAGTAACTAGCCTACTTTGATGAGTTGATCATGTAGTAATATTATAGTCTAGTTATCACTAGAGATAAGGAATCATCACTAATTTTAAAAGCAAGTTCCATATTTAATAAACAAGGACAACATAAATGTTAAAATAAACAATCGCATTTTTAGAACCATTGTCAGTTTGTTGAAGGTAATGGCCCAATGTTACTTTGGGAGATTGTCTAAACTATTACTCTAGGAACTAACTAGTTCAATGACTTAATGTGGAAATCAAATATTAGGTAGATTTATAGTTTGTAACACATGATGAGGAGTTCAGGACAAATTAACGATAAGAAACATACTGGCTATTACATCCAGATGGAATGGCCAGTATGTTTCTTATCGTTAATTTGTCCTGAACTCCTCATCATGTGTTACTCTACACTAGCCTAAAGTAAGTTTAATTGATTTAAAATATAATCAGAGGTAAAATTTATTATATCATGTCCTAAGAATCCTGGGGCATGTCCTAAAATAATTGCCATGCTCTAAAAACGACCAACCGAACGGATATTGATTCATAGGAGGCAATAAATTCTACACAACACAATGGCATCTGACTATATTTTGTTTTATATAAATTATGGTCATTCATGATAAACACATAGGTTTTGACAATGGTAAATGTAGTGGTTATTGGACGTTTTTCATGCCCCAAAAAATATCTAGGATGGATGTTACTTGGTTTTATAGTTCGTAAGTAAAATTACAAATGTATATGATGCTTGTTTAAGCTTGTTTCTAATCTAATGGTTGAGGGGGTCCAACCTAGTTGCTTTGCTTCCCATTAGATTAGTTTAGGTTGTAAATTGGAGTTTTATCAATACAATTACTTACTTGCGTAGCAAAAAAAAATATTAGGTAGATTTACTTAGGTAATGTCCTAAGATATCACGGGTCATGTCTTTAAATAATAGCGACCAACAAAATGACTATTGATTCATAGGAGACAAGACATTCTAAGTCTACAACTAATGTGGAAATTAAATAATAGCGACCAACACAATGACTATTGATTCATAGGAGACAAGACATTCTACACAACACATTACACAATGGTTCTTGTGTCTCAGTATTGATTAAACCCTCTAACCAGTAACCACTACTTTGAATGAGATAACGTCCAATAACCACTACATTTACCATTGTCTAAACCTATGTGTTTATCATGAATGACCATAATTTATATAAAACAAAATATAGTCAGATGCCATTGTGTTGTGTAGAATTTATTGCCTCCTATGAATCAATATCCTTTCGGTTGGTCGTTTTTAGAGCATGGCAATTATTTTAGGACATGCCCCGGGATTCTTAGGACATGATATAATAAATTTTACCTCTGCTTATATTTTAAATCAATTAAACCTACTTTAGGCTAGTGTAGAGTAACACATGATAAGGAGTTCAGGACAAATTAACGATAAGAAACATACTGGCTATTCCATCTGGATGTAAATGAACAATGTAAATAGTAGTAGCCTTTTTAAATATTATCCCACTAAGCTGTACAATCATATTTTAGGAAATTAGTAAACGCTTTCTATTACATTCTCATTTATAAAGCAAATAAAAATTTCCAAACATCCCCTACTTGTAAGAAGAAATGAAAATCTGATAAATCACCAGCTAGGATAAGGATGTCCGTAAATAACATTTTCCACTGCATCCGTGAATCCATAATCACCAGCTTCATTTTTGTCGGGCGCCAAAGCATCCACCAAACTATTGTGTTCCCATTGTCCTACCCGCATTGCACTTGGATTCCACTCTACCTCTACACCATGGGAAATTCTGTCTAGATAGATAAGTTGTACAAGTAATCAAGGCAAACTATTATTGGTTATTAGATGTATGAAGATATTAAAAATGTAAATGAAAGTTTACAGCAATATGTTCCCTCGTTGATACTTACTAACAATAAGAATGTGCAACCACCAAATCCCTGTTTAGATGTGTAAAACATTGACTTGTAGTAGGTTAGCCAATCCAATACGTACTTTCCCAGTTGAACTCTCCGGCATTTTTGGCCTTGTCCAAAACATAAAGATGTTTAGGACTTACCCATCCACATTTCTTAGTTGGACAAAGTAGGATTCCTAGTGCGTAAAGGAGGAAATGTCTGCCGGCACGCTTCTTTGTCGCTGACCTCAGAGGTTACCATTTCGAGCAATTATGTTTCTCTAATTGCACCATACTTAGTGGCCTTTTTGTATTCACTCTTAAACCGTTTGCAAATCTCCTTTCTGGTATGAGTTGGATAATAGAGGTCACCACCTGAAGGTATGCCTAGTACCCATCCTACCATGTTGTCATCGACAGTGACCCAGTAATTATCTCTGATAAAAGCCTCGATGTTTTATGATCGAATTTGTGTGTTATCCAAAATCCAAAACACGGATCAATGTCATACACCGCAATCTTCAACAAATTCTTAAAACCCATCTCTTTAACCCACTTGGACTTGTTTTTAGTCAATTTAGAAACAAGACAGACCAAATTTGCTAACATCACATCCCATCCTAGGATTTGAAGCAGGATGCCTGGATACTTCTCCAATAGGTAAACCACAGGACGATGGGTGGTAATCTGATGATCTGGGTGAGCTTGGTTTCTCAATTCCTTTCTCGGGGGTGTGTTTGGGTCGGCTTGGTTCTTCGGTTCCTTTGTTTGGGGTGTGTTGGGCTAAATTTTGAATGACCAAAGCAGGATGCGTGGATACTTCATCAATAGGTGAACCAGGAGACGATGAGTGGTGATCTGATGATTTAGATGGGCTTGGTTTCTCAGTTCCTTTGTCGGGGGTGTGTTTGGCTTGACTTGGTTCCTCTTGTCCTTTATTAGGGGGTGTGTTGACCTAAATTTTGAATGAACAAATTCATGAACGTCAATTTTGTTGCGTCCTTCTTTAGATAGTAGAAATCCTCGAGAATTATCAACCTTATTTAGCGACCAACTCGGATTAGATATGAGGGGTACATACCAAATTTTAAATTTCTCATAGCCTAACCCAAAAATCAGGTTTTCCACATTTTCTTGTGTGAAATCCTCGTGAGTATATCTATACGATACGTGTTTTCCATTTTTGTATTCTCGTTGTGGATGAAAAACTAATTTTCCACCGTACCATATCGTAAACCGTACTATCTTATGAATGCTGTTAAATCAAATAATTTTGAATTATAATGCATATCGTAATCCATAATTAGGTTTTCCATACATCACTAAAGAATTATAATGCAATTCACTCAATTATAAACCATCATATTACCGTGCACAATTATGATGTAAAATTTTAAAAATCTTGAATAAAATATAGTTCCTTAATACTAACTTTGGAAGATATTGGATTCATGCTTGTTCGTTAATGGTTGGAACTTCAACTTATTGATACTGACTTGCAGATCTGTCGAATGCTTATGGTATGGTGGTTGAAAGAGACTATATCTAGAAGAAAGGGCGGTGTTTATTTAATGTTCGGAAACCAATTTCCCTAATGATGGAAAACATGGAGGTTAAAGGGTATTTCTATCTAGCAGTTTATTTTCGGAAACTAGGTTCGCAAGTTGCACGGCAAGTTTATTGTTTTGTAAATTTAACATGTTACGTCATTTCCCCTAAAGTTTTTTTTTTTTTGACAAGAAAACTAAATGAAACCTCTTTCAGTAACATAATTGATAAGGCTATCATGTGTAAAATTAGCACATTTATTGAAATTAAACAGCGTTTATATTTAATAGCAAAGTTAAACATTAATTCTGTGTCAAAAATGATTTCTTGCTAGCAAATATCCAAATAAGCGCATCAAATGTTTGTCGTGCATTTCTCAACAGTTATATAATGCAATTGGGGAGATCTATTTTTGAAGGGGACTCACCGTCTCCATGGTCACTAGACTTGATAGCAATCTCATATGCAACTTTGCGGCGCGCGGGATCGATGACCTATTTTTTCGAGATGTTTATGGATTTTTAATTGATTATTATTTATTTCAAGATTACCAATTTGTTGATAAGTATTAAAATTAATATGTCACTTTTTAGGCATTTGGGCCTCAAATTACTTCCTTAGGTTTATTATTCATTTTGTGAACAACAACCAAGTCTGCAATTGGTACATGATATGGAAGTATAAAGAAATGACATAAATCTTAATTATTTCACTGATTGAAATAAGATATCTTACTGATATAACATCTTTAAAAAGATGTCTCTTGACTCAGAGATAAGTACACAATTCCTAGGACGGATTCAAGACATGTATTACCATTAAAATTACTTGATCTATCCGGCAAGGAGATGAGTAAAACTAATGATGATTAAAGGTTCTCCCTCTTCACCAACATCAGGGACGTTATCATGTGGATGATCTTCTAGGAATAAAGGGATGTTATCTTCCCTTATTTCTAGGCGTTCTTGCCATATAGGACAAAGACATTTGTACTGTATAAGTTTTTTCCAACTTAGATCCTCATATTGGATCAGTCTGGATTTTCTATTGAAAACACCCAGTTGCCCTCATAGATCGAGGGACCTATTGTACTTCAATTCAATATCAGGAGGAAAGTGTTGTTTTGCAATACATTTTCCCCATGCCTTACGATACTTGAATTACTTCAACAATTCCTCCTTCTCGATTTTAGGCCGAAATTCGGCGCTAGGAAATCTATGTCATTTCCTATAGTAGCGACTTTGGACCCTTGCTCTTTTAAGTCCCTAGATTGGACCTTTGGATCCATTCCAAAGAGCTTGATGATTTTGGAATTCCATTTTTTCATTTCTTCTTCCTTGAATTCTTCCCAGTCTTCTTTTGAAATGTCTCTCATACATCCATGCTCCTTGCATTCTCCCGGATAGAGTGATGGATTAACAATTTGTTGATTCGCCATCCTCAAGACCTTTCTTAGGGTTTTGAATATGAAACAGAGTTTTTAGGAATGAAGAATTTCTGAGTTAAAATAAAGTATTTATAATACTATTATGATAAATGTCATTTTTATTTATTAGGGGTAAATGAGGCCCTTGATATTATCTTTTTTAGATAATATATCATGTTATTTTGATAACTGATTTTAATTGCCTCGAGTTATGGCCCTAGTGGGTAAGAATGGGTTTGCCCATTAGCCCCCTAATGTGTCATGTCACTACTTGGAAGTAACTTTTTCTTGTTCCATTAATATACGTTAAGACTTTGGCATCCCAAGAGAAGTTTTATTTCTCTTAACCGTGGATTTTGCATTATTTGATTTGACAGTTATTTTTTAATAACATAATACTACGTAGTATAATTTAGTTCGCACAATTTGGATTGAACAAAATAAATGTATAATGCAACCGAAATAAAAAGAATTTAGACCAAATTAAGGAAATTTTAAATTTCATTAATGAAAATAAAATTTACAACCTAGGGCTGAAATTTCTATTTTAGAATAAAAATTACAACCTATTTAGAATTTTGAAATTCTAAATCCTAGGCTTAAGTTAGTCCCACTTTGTGGTCGCCAAAAAACTTGTTGGTGCAAAATCAGTTGGTTGACTTTACAAACAAGTCACTGCACACCCAGTAGTTTGATACTAAATGTCTCGGGAGACTTAGCCCCTGGGGGTTACCTGTTTTAATTAGATAAAACCTTGCTAACGTACTTTGTTGCAATTTAATGTAGGATTAAACCACAACGCCTAATAAATTCAGGCGAAATGCAATAAATAGAGCAAACAATAATTAATCTATTAATTAAAGCACAACATTCACATACATGCCACAAACTTTAATTCTTGGAATGATTTATTCGGAGAGAACAATTGAGACAAACGATCAATAAACCATCTGACGCTCTGTACCTTGGGCATATTTGGTTGGATGAAACCCTCTAACCACTACTTTGAATGAGAGTCCAATAATCACCATTGGTGTCTAGAATACCGTACGACTTAATGTGGAAATCAAATAATAAGTAGATTTCCTTAGGTTCATGTCTTTAATAGCGACCAACACAATGACTATTGATTCATAGGAGATAACATCCAATAACCACTACATTTACCATTGTCTAAACCTATGTGTTTATCATTGGGTTGGTCGTCGTTTATTGAGCATGGCTACAATGTTAGGTTACGACCTACGCTATGTTAGGACTTTTATTAGATCAAATGGTAAACCATACATTTTTGTTGATTATCTGTTTTTTCCCATTTCTACGGTATTTGAAATTATTATTAACCACATGTTGTGAGTCATATCCTGAAGCATTTGTCACGCGCATATATCGACCAATGCAATAGATAATGTTTTTATGTAATGACCCAGGAAACCCTAGGACATGTCCTTACAAAAATTACCTATAATTATATTTCCTATAATACAAATGATATGAATACATTTATTACTGTAATATCAAATGTGTTCAACATGAACTAATAGAATTTAATGCATCCTATGAATCAATAGCCGTTGGATTGGTCGTTTATCGAGTAACAACCTTATGTAGCTATATGTACGAATGAACATTTTTTTAAATCTAAAATAATTGAGGTTCTTTTGTAGTTGTTATTATCTTTTTAAATTGAAGGTGACCGATTTTGAACTGCTCAATGACATCGCTTAAAATTTTGGTTAATTTGTAACCTTTCGTATCAGAGTAGGATAGCTTAAAAATGCTTTCTGGTACCAAATAAAGATTTAACTTTTCATATAAAGACTAAAGCAATAATAATAGTTTGAATAATAATTTATTTTTTTGTAGCTTGGTCGTGTTGGGCTACCGGATTGTCAAGAGTAATAAGCCTCGGAGTTGGAGAATTATCGTTCACATTCTCATTATCACTATCCACTTCCATTTCTTTAACAAACTCATCGAACTGACTTACAATATAAGGGATAGTATTCGAGTTCCCCAAAATGTTTCTGACTTGGGAGGACCCAATGGAATTACGAAGGAGTTCTAAGAACCCCATAAGTTGGCGATAAAGTTCCCTATGTATTTTGTGGACGTCTTCCATTCCGACCTTCCAGTTACAAATTTTGCCAATCTCATGAGGACACATGAAATCATCATTAATAGCCCTGTAAGAATACATCATGCTTCTCGCATCTTAACATCATTTCAGTTACCTTAAGCGAACCAAGCACTTGCTCTACCATTGACATGAATGCGGAGTACTGACGTTGCAGCTTACATAATCTATCTACGGAAAACTAGTACTTGTACCATGTTGGGAGTAAGTCTGCCACGAAATTATTGGTTTATTGTTACAGGAACACGAAAAAACTTTTTCATATGCGATTATTTAATTACAACAACAACAAATCTACATACCTTAATTATATTAATTTTAAAAATGTGGTTCTTTTTTATTAATACCTTAATTACATACCTTAAGTTTATAAATTTTTGCCAACAAAGCAACAAATATACATACCTTAAGTTTGTAAAAAACTGGAATAGTTGGGTCGTCGGGACGGGTATAATAGTTGATGTTAATATTACATGAATTAAATGAGTGACAAATTGACTTTATATAAATATTCAATATTGTTTTCACTTTGACTGCATTTAAAATAGGGTTACATTCAAATATATATAATAGGGTTATATTTTTTCATATAAGCGTAGTACATGAGCCATAAGGTTATGAGGAAAATAAAATATGCCCCATTTAATTACTCTACTTAAATTTAATTACAAGTTGAATATAACAAAAATATGCGAGATACATGGATGATAATGACGGTGAAATCCGGAAATCGTCACATAACACTACTTTCATATGTAAATACCTACAATAATAAATAAACAATTAAGGAAAAATTTACCGGAGCTTACTTCACATCCATGTTTCATCCTCCCCATAATGCGTGTTTTTCTTTGGAAGGCAACACTCTATGTTACACCCGTTCATCTCCATGAAGTTCGGATCACTTGAAAATTACAAGTATACCTTAAAGTTTTAGGACTTGAAAATTACAAGTATACCTTAAAGTTTTAGGACTTGAAAATTACAAGTATACCTTAAAGTTTTAGGAGAAGAGTAACCTTTTACTATTTGATAATTAGGAGAAGGGTAACCTTTATTTGTTTGTTTCGATATATAATGGAAGAAACAAAGGATATTGGCAGTTGGAGTATTAACAAACAATATATATGATTATCTCTCCACACTTAATTAAGAAGTGACATTGTACAAGTGCCTAGCCATCACGTCCTTATAGGGTTTACCTGTAATTATATATCCTATAATGCAAATGATATAAGTACATTTATTATTGTCTAACCTTAACCTTATGAGCGCTTATACAAAATATATATGACTCTGAATAAATTTTTAACTTTGTATATCAGTAAAGATAATTGCATTTTTTATTGATAATAATTACAATTGTTAATACAATTGAATTAAAATTGTATTAGTATTAATTAAGGATCAAAGAGGCCCAAGCAGAACAACACTATACGATGATTTCATTCAATGCTCTTAGACCACCTACTACTCAACTAGGGCTTTCATTGCCTTGCGTTATTAGTGTTTTTTATTCAACGCTTTTTTATAATGATGTGGGTAAACAATGTTTTTTCCATGTAGAGATTATTTGTTGACATTAGTTTATCTACTACGAACATTATTTTGTATAATTAAGTCATTATTCTTGGGGTCATTTGCCGTGAAAATTGGTTTAGTTTCAAATTAATCAAGCAATATAATCACATCTTCAGCTAAACAGGTTAGAAGGTGCCTACTACAATAAATATCAGTAGTTGTCTTGACTTAGGAACGAAGTTGAATAGAGAAACTGCATTAAATTAGAGAAGGTAGATTGATAAGAATGGAAGTGACACGTGAAGTACACATACATTTAAACTCAAGAATGGCTTAGTTAGGGTGTAATAATGTTTTCTGCTACTGCATGGCATACAGCTGTTGTACATATGCGTGTAGGAACGTCATCTAAAAGCACTGGTGGTGTTGTTTGTCTTGGTTTTTGGGATAAGTTTAGATCTGATTAGATAAGTTCAGATCAGATAAGTTCAAATCTTGCTTATATTTAAAAACAAAAGAACAATTGATTGATATAACAAAGAACATGTTGTTAGTTAAATCCGAACATGCCATTAATATAAAAGTAACATCTATCTTTTATTTTTAGGATTTATTCTTTAAATATATTTTGTATGCTCTTTCAATAAATGTTCTTTTTTTTATTATAATTATATGTTCTTTTCATTACTATCTAGTAAGTTCTTATTATAAACGGATCTTAGACATGAATAATATGTTCTTTTTGAAGAAGTGATGTTTGAAGACGGTTTCTATATCTATGAGTATTGTGGCTAAAAATAATGAGTTAGTATTAACTCGATTTCTTAGTTTTAGTCGTACGCGTGTGTTTTTTAATTATTAATCGTTTATGATGTTAGAGTTTATTATGGTATTATGTTAGTTGTATCTTTTATTATCATTAATATTAAATATTTTTTTGTTTTAATTTTTTATCTATATTACATTAAATGCGATTTTATATATATATTTTTAATGCGGTATTTGATATTATACGATTTTATGAATATGAAAAAAAAAAAAGGAAAATATATATTTGATGAAGGAAAATTGTCAAGTATTATTGTCAAAAAAGTAAGAAATAATCTTATCCTAAAATCACATTTCGTGTCCGTTCTGTTCAACTTATTTTAACTTATATAAGATTTTATAAGATCGGATAAGATCGGATAAGATAAGATCGAGATAAGATAAGATAAAATAAGATGTTAGACACACTCAATAAACTATCTTATAAGAAACGATCGATAAAATAAGATAAGATAAGATCGGATAAGATCGGATCGGATCATATCGAGATAAGATTTTATAAGATCTTATAAGATAAGATAAGATCATATCATATAAGATTTTATAAGATCTTATAAGATAAGATAAGATAAGATAAGACAAAATAAGTTGAACAAAACAGACCCTTATTCACCCATTAAATTCACAAGATTGCAAACACAATATCCCAGGAAATATATTTATAGGAAAATATTATATGGACACGTCCTAAGATTTCCCGGGACATTTCCTAAAAAAATGCGATCCTCAAAAAACAACCAAATAAAATAATATTGATTAATAGAAAGCAAGAAACTGTACACAAAATAATGGATTCAACTATCACAACCCCCAACAATGCAAGTTTTATTAGTTGTGGGTAGTCTAGCCGGTGGGTAGACAAAGTTTTACCTAAGGTAATGTCCTATGATATATTGATATCATGGGTCATGTCTTTATATAAAAGCGACCATAGTGGCTCACCATGCGATAAAAAAGCCGATAAGGTACGAGGGATGATGTTGATGTATCTCTTGGAATAATTTATTCGGAGAGAACAATTGTGACAAACGATTAATAAACCCTCTGAATCTCTGTATCTTGGGCATAATTGGTTGGATGAAACACTCTAACCACTACATTGAATGAGAGGACCACTACACGACATTAATGCATAGGTGGATTTAAGCACATTTTTTTTTTTGATAAGTAGGCCTCCCGCCTAAAGACGTTTATTATTAAATTTCCATCAATAGAAACTATTACAACACGTCACCATAATAAAAAGGGGGCAAACTCAAGACAAGTACAATATAAATGCATCAAAACACAATATTGAAAAACACTAACACCATGTCACCCAAGTATCTCCACTTTGAGTTGCATGTTTTGCCCAACCATCCGCTATTTCATTTGCTTCTCTATATTGAAATTGAAAATCAACCTCCTTTATTATCGATAATAAGTTATGCAACTTGTTCCAATTAAACCGTAGGCTCCAAGGACATTCTTCTCTATTTCTCACCCATACTAAAGCATTTCTCGAGTCGGATTCAATCAAGAGTTTTTTCCCCTTTAAATTTTTTTTCGCTAGCATAAATTTCTAGTGCGAATATTATTGCAATAAACACTTTAGGCTTATAATACCATAAGACTAATGTGGAAATCAAATAAGGAGACGTCCTTAGATTTCTTGGGACATTTCCTAAAATAAATGTGATCCCCAAAAAACAACCAAATAAATTACTATCGATTCATAGAATGCCGGAAACTCTACACAAAACAATGGATCCGGACATTTGCTACACCTACCCACTAGTAATATGTAGTGTTAAATTACGTTTAGTGGAGATAATAACAAATTTGATAAGGTTGGCATGTGTAAAGTCGAGTCTTGTTTAGGAACGTCTTTTAGGGTCCGTTACATTCAACTTATTTTAACTTATATACTATCTTATAAGATTAGATAAGATCGGATAAGATAAGATAAAATAAGATGTTAGACACACTTAATAAACTATCTTATAAGATAAGATAAAATAAGATAAGATCGAGATAAGATCGAGATAAGATTTTATAACATCTTATAAGATAAGATAAAGATAAGACAAAAATAAGTTCAACAGAGCGGACCCTTAATATATATATATATATATATATATATATATATATATATATATATATATATATATATATATATATATATATATATATATATATATATATATATATATATATCAAGAGGGGTAGCCGTAGCACACGAAAAAATAGAAAAAAAAAAAAAAGGGTTACTACCTACTTTAATTTAAAAAAATAGAAAAAGGAAAAATTAAAAGGGAACTACCTAATAAGACAAAATAAGTTGAACAAAACAGACCCTTATTCACCCATTAAATTCACAAGATTGCAAACACAATATCCAGAAAATATATTTGTAGGAAAATATTATAAGGACACGTCCTAAGATTTCCTGGGACATTTCTTAAAAAAAATGCGATCCTAAAAAAAAAACCAAATAAAATAATATTGATTAATAGAAAGCAAGAAACCGTGCACAAAACAATGGATTCCACTATCACAACCCCCAACAATGCAAGTTTTATTAGTTGTGGGTAGTCTACCCTAGTGGGTAGACAAAGTTTTTACCTAAGGTAATGTCCTATGATATATTGATATCATGGGTCATGTCTTTAAATAAAAGCGACCATAGTGGCTCACCATGCGATAAAAAGCCGATAAGGTATGAGGGATGATGTTGATGTATCTCTTGGAATAATTTATTCGGAGAGAACAATTGTGACAAACGATTAATAAACCCTCTGAATCTATGATAACCACTACACGACATTATTGCATAAGTCGATTTAAGCACATGACCAAACACTTTAGGCTTATAATACCATAAGACTAATGTGGAAATCAAATAAGGAGACGTGCTAAGATTTCTTGGGACATTTCCAAAAGTAAATGTGATCCCCAAAAAACAACCAAATAAATAACTATTGATTTATAGAATGCCGAAACTCTACACAAAACAATGAATTCGGACATTTGCTACACCTACCCACTAGTAATATGTAGTGTTAAATTACGTTTAGTGGAGATAATAACAAATTTGATAAGGTTGGCATGTGTAAAGTCGAGTCTTGTTTAGGAACGTCTTTTAGGGTCCGTTCTGTTCAACTTATTTTAACTTATATACTATCTTATAAGATTAGATAAGATCAGATAAGATAAGATAAAATAAGATGTTAGACACACTTAATAAACTATCTTATAAGATAAGATAAAATAAGATAAGATCGAATAAGATCGATAAGATTTTATAACATCTTATAAGATAAGATAAAGATAAGACAAAATAAGTTCAACGAAAACGGACCCTTAATATATATATATATATATATATATATATATCAAGAGGGGTAGCCGTAGCACACGAAAAAATAGATAAAAGAAAAAAAAGGGTTACTACCTACTTTAATTTAAAAAAATAGAAAAAGGAAAAATTAAAAAGGGAACTACCTAATAAGACAAAATAAGTTGAACAAAAGCAGACCCTTATTCACCCATTAAATTCACAAGATTGCAAACACAATATCCAGAAATATATTTGCGGGAAAATATTATAAGGACACGTCCTAAGATTTCCCGGGACATTTCCTAAAAAAAATGCGATCCTAAAAAAAAAACCAAATAAAATAATATTGATTAATAGAAAGCAAGAAACCATGCACAAAACAATGGATTCCACTATCACAACCCCCAACAATGCAAGTTTTATTAGTTGTGGGTAGTCTACCCTGGTGGGTAGACAAAGTTTTTACCTAAGGTAATGTCCTATGATATATTGATATCATGGGTCATGTCTTTTAAATAAAAGCGACCATAGTGGCTCACCATGCGATAAAAGCCGATAAGGTATGAGGGATGATGTTGATGTATCTCTTGGGAATAATTTATTCGGAGAGAACAATTGTGACAAACGATTAATAAACCCTCCGAATCTGTGATAACCACTACACGACATTATTGCATAAGTCGATTTAAGCACATGACCAAACACTTTTGCCTTATAATACCATAAGACTAATGTGGAAATCAAATAAGGAGACGTGCTAAGATTTCTTGGGACATTTCCAAAATTAAATGTGATCCCCAAAAAACAACCAAATAAATTACTATTGATTCATAGAATGCCGAAACTCTACACAAAAACAATGGATCCGGACATTTGCTACACCTACCCACTAGTAATATGTAGTGTTAAATTACGTTTAGTGGAGATAATAACAAATTTGATAAGGTTGGCATGTGTAAAGTCGAGTCTTGTTTAGGAATGTCTTTTAGGGTCCGTTCTGTTCAACTTATTTTAACTTATATACTATCTTAAAAGATTAGATAAGATCGAGATAAGATAAGATAAAGATAAGACAAAAATAAGTTCAACAAACGCAGACCCTTAATATATATATATATATATATATATATATATATATATATATATATATGTCAAGAGGGGTAGCCGTAGCACACGAAAAAATAGAAAAAGAAAAAAAAGGGTAACTACCTACTTTAATTTAAAAAAATAGAAAAAGGAAAAATTAAAAAGGGAACTACCTAATAAGACAAAATAAGTTGAACAAAACAGGACCCTTATTCACCCATTAAATTCACAAGATTGCAAACACAATATCCAGAAATACGTATAATTATATTTCCTATAATACAAATGATATGAATACATTTATTATCGTAAAATCAAATGTGTTCAACATGAATTAGAATTTAATGCCTCCTATGAATCAATAGCCATTGGATTGGTCGTTTATCGAGCAACAACCTTATTATCTTTTTAAATTGACGTTGACCGATTTTGAACTATTCAATATCCGATTTTGAAATGTTCAATATCGTCATTGAAAATTTTGGTTAATTTGTAACATTTCATATCGGGATAGGAAAGCTTAAAAATGCTTTCTCGGTACCAAATAAAGATTTAACTTTCCATATAAAGACTAAAGCAATAATAATAACACAAGTTACACAACCAATCAACCATAGATCGAATAATAGTTTGAACAATAATTTAATGATTGCCTACATCAAGTTACCCCTAATAAGTAATAACCAAAGAAAATTACTAATTGCATTCACTCATTTTTTTAAGAAAAGAGAAAAAAAGGATCCCTACAACCGCAAAGCGATTACATACGCACCTATTTAAACAAAAAATAGAACAATGACGTTTAGATGGTAGAACAAAAAAAACCGAAATGTTAAACCGAATTATTCCTTGACGACCCATCGAGTTGTTTTGCACCCCATTCATCTAGATCTTTAAGCATTTGCCTCCATTGACATATATCATCCCAATCGGTGCGCTTTAACCCACCATGTGTATTGATTTAGAAAAACTTTGCTTCCTGAAACACAAAAGTTCTCCAAGATATAGTCCACCAATAATTATCACAATTTCCCAACTCCTGTAGATTATTTTGTGTAAATGTAATCGGGCATATGTGGAATTACATTGATTCAAGCCCTGGAGCCCTTGAACACACCTTCTCGAGCGAACTCCAATCGACATCTTGGTTCATATTTATACGTGAATCTATAATTTCCTTCCAATTTTTGCAAACACACTGAAGTTTAAGCAATACATATATATCTCTCACTTTGGGGATTATATTAGCTTTAAAAATGGTATCCCAGTCACCAAATTCTTGATAAGATGCCATGGTTATGGTTTGTGAAAGAAGGGAGAGATTGAGTAGGAAAAGTGAGAGTGAGTAAAGTTGTTTGTTAGATTTTAGTATTCGATGAAGTATTATTTATAGTTAAGTCCACACGGAAGATTTTAGTATTATTTATTGATTGACAAAGTACAATGCTACTAAAACAATTAAAAAGTGACTGTTAAACATATAAGGTTTATTGTAAAATTATTAGGTTAATATTACAAACGAAAATTTAATTATGATTCTAGTAAACATAATTATGGTTTGCATATGAAGTCAAAATTTTATTATTATCTATTTTTTTTATTATTATAATTTTTTGCCCATTTGTACGTTATTTTTTGTTCAGTCGCTATTATGTAAATGAATCAACGACCATTGGTGTCTCTTAATTAATAATGAATACACGACATTATTGCATTGGTCGATTTAAGCACATGACCCAACACTTTAGGATTAGAATACCGTACTAGTTAATGTGGAAATCAAATAATCGGTAGATTTCCTTAGGGTCATGTCCTAAGATATTTAGAGTCAAGTCTTTAAATAATAGCGACCAACACAATGACTATTGATTCATATATAGGAGACAAGACATTATACACAACACAATGGCTCTTGCATGACGTTATTGTTAACCACATGTTGTGAGTCATATCCTGAAGCATTTGCCACGCGCATATATCGACCAATGCCATTGATAATGTTTTTATGTAATGACCCAGGAAACCCTAGGACATGTCCTTATAAAATTTACGTATAATTATATTCCTATAATGCAAATGATATGAATACATTTATTATTGTAAAATCAAATGTGTTCAACATGAAATAGAATTTAATGCCTCCTATGAACCAATAGTCATTGGATTGGTCGTTTATCGAGCAACAACCTTATGTAGCTATATGTACGAATTGATTTTTTTTTAATCTTAAATAATTGAGGTTCTTTTGTAGTTGTTATTATCTTCTTAAATTGAAGGTGACCTATTTTGAACTGTTCAATAACGTCGCTGAAAATTTTGGTTAATTTGTAACATTTCATATCAGGGTAGGAAAGCTTAAAAATGCATTCTGGTACCAAATAAAATTTAACTTTTGATATAAAGACTAAAGCAATAATAATAACACAACCAATCAACCATAGATCGAATAATTATTTGAACAATAATTTAATTTTTTGTAGCCTGGTCGTGTTGGGCTACCGGATGGTCAAGTGTTATAAGCCCCGGAGTTGGAGAATTATTGTTCACATTCTCATCATCACTATGCACTTCCATTTTCTTAACAAATTCATCAAACTCGGCCAAAAACTTGTCAACTTCTTCAAACTGACTTGCAATATCAGTGATAGTATTTGACTTCCCCAAAATGTTTCTGACTTGGGCGGACCCAATGGAATTACGAAGGAGTTCTAAGAACCCCCAAAGTTGGCGATAAAGTTCCCTATGTATTTTGTGGACGTCTTCCATTCCGGCCTTCCAGTTACAAATTTTGCCAATCTCATGAGGACACATGAAATCACCATTAGTAGCCCGCGGCAACACATCATGCTTCTCGCATCTTTACATCATTTCAGTTACCTTAGACGAACCAAGCACTTGCTCTAGCATTGACATGAATGCGGAGTACCGACGTTGCAGCTTACATAATTTATCTACGGAAAACTCGTACAAGTACCATGTTGGGAGTAAGTCTGCCACGAAATAATTGGTTTATTGTTACCGGAACACCAAATATCTTTTTCATATGCGGTTATTTAATTACAACAACAACAAATCTACATACCATAATTATATTAATTTTAAAAATGTGGTTCTTTTTATTAATGCGTGAAAAACATGGAACATTTAAAATCGCTGATGTTAAATTTACAATTATTTTATTACAACACCAACAAATATACATACCTTAATTACATACCTTAACTTTATGAATTTTTGCCAACAGCAACAAATATACATACCTTGCTTGAAAAACATGGAATATTTAAAATAGCTGATGTTAATTTTACAATTATTTTATTACAACTGTAATAAATTTACATACCTTAACTTTATAACATACCTTAACTTTATAAATTTTTGCCAACAGCAACAAATATACATACCTTAAGTTTGTAAAAAACTGGAATAGTTTGGTTGCCAGAACGGGTATAATAGTTGATGTTAATTTTACATGAATTAAATGAGCAGTAAATTGACTTTGTATAAATATTGTTTTCACTTTGACTGCATTTAAATAGGGTTATATTCAAATATATATAATAGAGTGTTGACTTTGACTTTGTATAATGACGGTGAAATATGGAAATCATCACATAACACTACTTTCATATGTAAATAACTACAATAATAAATAAACAATTAAGGAAAAATTTACCAGAGCTTACTTCACATCCATGTTTCATCCTCCACATAATGCGTGTTTTTGCTGGAGGGCAACACTCTATGTTACACCCGTTCATCTCCATGAAGTTCGGATCACTTGAAAATTATAAGTAAACCTTAAAGTTTTAGGAGAAGAGTGACCTTTTACTATTTGATAATTTGGAGAAGAGTAACCTTTATTTGTTTGTTTGGATATATAATGGAAGAAACAAAGGATACTCTCTTCTATTTAGGGAAAGAGTAGATCATAAGATATTGGCAGTTGGAGTATTAACAAACCATTTATTGTATGTTTATCTCTCCACACTCAATTAAGAAGTGACATTGTACAAGTGCCTAGCCATCATGTCAATCGTAAATGAGCAATTCACCCTCCACAGCTGGACACAACATCATCTCCATTTTATAATGTGCGAAGAAAATATAAGGACACGGCGAAAATGAAAATAAAACGCAGGCCTGAACATCATTTAAAAAAGGGACATAATCTGCTTGCCTGCATGAGAAATCGATCCCGCGCCGCTTAGTTGCATAGGAGTTTCGCATCAATATTACTGACCACGGAGAAAGGGGTATGAGAACATATAATAGTTTTCCCCAATTGATTATGTGATACAGTTGGTAAATGCAGGATAAACATTTGATCTGCATATTTAATATTTCCTAAAGATAAAACATATTTGACACTAAATAAATTTAGAACTTTGCATGTAGCCATGTAGGGTAGCTAAAACACGCTTTGTAGAGGGTTTTCATCCTACGAAATATGGCCAAGATCCAGAGCGCGGGAGGGTTTATTGATCGTTAGTCTCAAATTGTAATAAATGGGTGCCGATCAATGATAGAAATCATTCGGAGAAAAAAAATAACGTCTTACAGAATCATTTACCTGATTTTGCCGATCTCTCCTAATCGGGAGACGGTGACCTAAGATAGCCTGCGTCATACATAATCATTTGCCTGATTTTGCCGATCTCTTCTAATCGGGAGACGGTGACCTAATATAGCCTGCGTCATGTCCTAAATAAAGCATTCCATGCTCGAAAAACGACCAACCTAGTGGCTATTGGCTCATAGAAGCAAGACATTCTACACAACACAATGGCATATGACTATGTTTGGTATTATGTGAACTATAGGTATTTCATGCTAAACACATAGGTTTAGACAATAATAATTGCATACATCTCATTTGCATTATATATATTATATTAGAAACATATTTCATGGAAACTTTTATTCTAGGGATATCTCATTGGATGAAATGGGGTCATTTACTAGCGTTTTATACTACTTTTGTATTTATTTAGTTGCACCATTTACTTTTTCACATTTGTCGACACACTTCTTTAAACGTTAATATCTCTTATTGGGTCTAAGTAAAAATTTAAAAAAAAATTGGTATTTGGAATGTAAGCATTGAGATGAATCTAACAAGACCACACTTGACTATGTTTTTTCTTATATAATGGTGCGAGATAACTTAATAAAATTGGTTGATGAATAGTGCCAAAAAGCAAATGGTGCAACTTACTTAAAAAATACGGAGGTAGTATTTAATAAACATTAATCTTTATTTCGTAGTAGAAATTAGAAAGCGTGTTTTAGCTACCCTACATTCTAAGTTAAACATTTATTCTGTGTCAAAACTGTTTTCCTATCAGCAAATGTAAACATACGTGTATCTTATTTTTGTCTTTCTTTAGCGAACCATAATACATAAACAATTGGTCAGACACAAGAGACGTGCTGATACCCCCTGTCTCCGTGGTCACTAGCCATGATTTGAAACTCACTTGCATCTATGCGGCGCGGGATGGAATCCTTTGAAGGCGAGCAATGTATGTCCTTTTTGTAATTTTGTTCTGGGCAACGTAAGATTTCATTAGATCATTATATTTTTTTTATTATATACTTTTTGCCCATATCAACGTTATTTAGAATTATTATTAACCACATAAAATTTTTAACTCAAATATGACAGATTTCTCTTTAAACGTTTTGATCCATGACAAACGTGTTTGTACACAAACGTCAAAAGAAGATGTTTGATCCATGACAGATGCTTTTAAGGTACTTTTGGGCCAAGGCCCATATGCTTCTCCTTAATTACACTTTAAACATAATTACACTTTAAACCATATGAAAAGTAATCATCAAAAACTAAAATGTACTCCAGTTTATTAATGTAAATTTTCTCGATGTCAAAAAAAAAAACTAAGTATTTTGGCATTTACATGATCCCAACACAAGATTCTTTCAGTTGTAAATTGAACAAACAAAAACTTGTGTAAGTATCTAACTACTTGTTAGGTATCTAAGTATCTAACTACTTGCGTAAGTCTTTTAATGAGATATAATTATAAACTTTATTATATTTTATTTTGAAATAATAAGCAATAATGTTATGTTCGATTCATGGTTCAGCTTTCAGTTTTCATTTCAAAGGTCACATCTCCGATACCTTATAACTACACAACATCTATACAAATACTTCCTCCTTTCTTTTTCTATTGCAACAATGAGATTTTGACACTATTCACTCTCCGCCCTTTCACTATCTCTTGTGATTTTTACGTAAGGAAAAATATAGTCATGTGGGATCTTGTTAGATTCGTTAACCAAGGACAACATAAATGTTAAAATAAACAATCGGATTTTTAGAACCATTGTCAATTTGTTTTAGGTAATGACCCGTTTTACTTTGGGCGATTACCTAAACTATTATCAAATACCTAAACTACGCTGTTTCGTACCGGTCATGACCTAAAACATTGGCTATTATTCTGCCACGTTTTTTATTTTTTGTCCATTAAGAAATTGAAAAGTTTGAGGAGAGTGTATTGATGGTACACATGGACACAAAACATTTATATTAGAAGTTTGAGGAGAGTGCCACGTGGCACATACACATTCATAGGCACGGCTTTTGATATACTACCTTGTTCTTTTTCAGTGCTTTCAAATCATGGTTTCTAATTTCTAGTGATAATTAGACTAGAATATTTCTACGTGATCAAACTCATCAAAGTAAGCTAGTATAACTCAACTAGTTAGTTCCTATAATAATTGTTTAGGTAATCGCCCAAAGAAACATGGGTCATTACCTAAATCAAAATGACAATGGTTTTAAAAAATGCGATTGTTTATTTTAACATTTATGTTGTCATTGTTTATTCAATAGGGATCTTGCTTCTAAAATTAGTGGTTCATAATTTAGTTCCTAATTTCTAGTTATAATTAGACTAGAATATTACGAAGGAAATTTTGATATCCCTATTACTAGAGGTAATTAAAGAATATATAATTTCGCACGCATAGCGTGCATATAATTAAAGGCTAGTGTTCTATATGTGAAGAGGGATAGGACACCAAAAAAAAGAAAAAAGAAAAAAAAGGGTAACATACCTACTTTAATTAAGTAAAATAGAAAAAGGAAAAATAAAAAGGAAACTACCTAGGGTGTAAGAGTGGAGGTGACAACTATGGTCCGGCTAATTATCCCATGGTGAGCCACTATGGTCCGGGGGTTTCTTCCTTACCGAGACGCAAGACCCATAGTGTTGTTTAGAATGTCTTGTCTCCTATATATGAATCAATTGTCATTGTGTTGGTCGCTATTATTTAAAGACATGACCCTAAATATATTAGGACATGACCCTAAGGAAATCTATCAATTCTAAGCCTACAGTGTTGGGTCATGTGCTTAAATCGACCAATGCAATAATGTCGTGTATTCATTCCTAATTATATTGATCAATTGCTATAAGGATCAATTGATAATAATTGCTAATATGCTATTCATTCTTAGGAGACAGTTGAAAGACACCAATGGTTATTCTATGACATTATTTCACTCAAAGTAGTGTTTAGATGGTAGTACAAAATTAAGGTTTTATTTTTTGTTTTATTTTTTGTATCAAATATTTGATGATTAATTGCTTTAATAAATATAATTGAAGTACAAAAGAACCTGATTAAGTTTGCGTGATCAGTGAAGTCAAAGTTCTACATTGGAAGTGATAAAATAGGCGTAATGATGAATTGATTTCATTATAATAGACCAAGTTTGTAATTGTAGGGGATGGGAATCCTCCTCATCATTGGGTGTGGTAACACTATAAAAATTTCCTTCTTCTGAGAAGGAATACGTGGTGATAAGTTGAGGTTCTTTTTCTCCCATGTCATTAATATAATGCAGATATGAATTATCAAAAAAAAATAAAAAGGCGTAATGATGCAGTGCATGTTAAAGGCTTATAGCCTTATAGGTTTCTTCGGGGAGCCGGGAATGGAAGTTATTGCTGATATGACATGATGTTGGACAGTTTGACACTAATTAATTATTCAACTTGCCTCATACTAAAAATACGTATTTATTTTCTCTTTTTTTTAAGCTTAAGTTATCTTATATTATATTTTTTTTTTGGAATAATTGGCACGAACAGCACCAACTATTGGTTTGGTGCACAAAACAGCACGAACTAAACGAGGTGCAATACACAGCACAAACTTCATAAGGTGGGTGCACGAAACAACACAAATGAAAATTTTGGCTTGAGATTCCATTTAAGCCGAGGAATCTTCAATACTTTAATATATTTAGGGAATCTCTCCCACTTAATTAGTTTGCCTTTAGTTTTTTTAGTTTTCATCCCTTTTTACTTCCAACATAACGTGACCCCTCCTCATTTCCCCTAAATTATACCCTTTTTCCAATCTAAGAAAACCCCCAAATTGATTTTCTCTTTAAAACATTAGAAGTTGAAGATGAGTGTCAGATCTTCAGCAAATTCAAGGAAGAAGGCAAAAAGCTATGGAGGATGCTCAAGTTAAATAAGCTGCAGCCATATATTATGGGTCTACTTTATCCCAACAATGAACATTACCCCCATATATGTCCCATTTTCATCCAATGTGCCTCCATTTACCAATTTAATGGTGAATCTACCTTTCATAGCCTAATAAACAACAATTACAGTAAACAATTGCAAAAAAGATCAACAAACAAAAAATACATGCCAAAATTATGACAAAAGAAATGTTCAATTTCCTAAATTAACGCATAAAAAAACCCCAATTACAAGCCCTAATTACTCCTACAAAAACATACACAACATACATATGAATTTGAGTATAATTAGAGGATGCAAAAACTTACAAAACTCGTTGGGGTGACCTTCAATCGTGCAACAATGGAGCTCGGTGACCTTGGTATTCTAACAATGGAAGATGATGAAGATGAAAGGGTATTTTTTTGGGGTTCAATACTTTGAGGAGGGGTCACATGTAGGAGTAAAAAGGGAGGGAAAAAATGGCAAACTAATTAAGTGGGATAGATTCCCTAAATATATTAAAATATTAAAGATTCCCTGGCTTAAATGGAATCTCAGGCCAAAATCTTCATTTATGTTGTTTCGTGCACCCACCTTATGAAGTTTGTGTTGTGCACCGCACCTCGTTTAGTTCGTGCTGTTTTGTGCACCAAACTAATAGTTGGTGCTGTTCGCGCCAATTTACCCTTTTTTTTTTGATAATTTGGTGTTATATCATTACTTGCCCAAAAGGCAGAGTATCTTTTATGCGAAGTTTACTTATCTTATATTATATTATTGGCTAATGATCCAAAAGCCAACATTTGGCATCCTTATTAGAAGCCAGTTGAGAGAGAAGTAACTGACTGTGTTGTATATGCACGCAACGCGTGCAAACTGTCTTTGTATTTTATTTTTTCAAAAAACTGATGTTCAATTTAAATTTGGTAATTTTTTTTCTTTTACCCCCCTTTTTTGTATAAATAAAGAAGGTATTATCTTTCCTTTTTTTGTTTCTTTTTTTACCTTTTCCTATTTTTTGGTGTCCCCTATGTGTTGCCTTATATAATAGAGATTATTCAACTTGCCTCAGACTAAAAATACGTATGAAGTACTATTATTTTCTCTTTTTTTTAAGCTTCAGTTATCTTATATTATTTTTTTTTTTTATAATTTAGTGTTATATCATTACTTGCCCAAAAGGCAGAGTCTCTTTTACACGAAGTTTACTTATCTTATATTATATTATTGGCTAATTTTCCAAAAGCCAACATTTGGCATCCTTATTAGAAGCCAGTTGAGAGAGAAGTAACTGACTGTGTTGTATATGCACGCAATGCGTGCGAAGTGTCTTTGTATTTTATTTTTTCAAAAAACTGATGTTCAATTTAAATTTGGTAATTTTTTTTCTTTTACCCCCCTTTTTTGTATAAATAAAGAAGTTATTATCTTCTTTTTTTTTTCTTTTTTTACCTTTTTCTATTTTTTGGTGTCCCCTATGTGTTGCCTTATATAATAGAGATATATAGTCTTATCACGCCCATCATCAGTTCACTCCAAATATTTTCTCGTTTCCTTTCGAAAATATTCAGTATCCATGGCTTCGTCAAGTTCACGCCCATCATCATCCTCCCTCAAAAGGCCAAGGACACGATCATCCTCATCATCATCCTCATTATCATCCTCAAGGTCATCAACCCCACCACCGCCACCACCGCCATCGCCACCAAAGTCGCCTCTTTCACTCATTGAAGATGCGATTGGAGATGCGATAAAAATTTACTTCGTTCACCGTGACCTTCACGACGCGCAGGATCAGCTTTGCAATATAGGGACGGATTATGCAGAGTTCGTGTGCGGGGTATTGTTATACCATGAAGACCGTATAGAGGGGTTATTCATCCTCGTTGGATTTGCCAAGCAAGAGTTGTTATCCACATACGCTCGAAAGCTCAAAACCTTTCTAAATAGGAACGGTCTCTATGTCGCTATGCACGATCTCAACAGAAGGCGTCGAGCATCGCACGAGAACATCTGTCACCAAACTCCGGGAACAGAGATGCAATACTGGAACTTCTTTGATTCATATGAATCTGAGGAGGTTACATGCCTGTTGTGTAAGGTTCAGTACTATATGCACATACTTCATGCTCCTTAGTCGTACAGACAGGAAATAGCAGAAGTGTTTCGTAATTGCGTAGTGTTGTTCTTCAAAGTTTGTTTGCATTTCTTATGTTTTAGGAAAAACTGTTAGTAATTGCTCTATATCCTAAATACTCCTATCTATGTTAAGTTTAGTGAAATGTTACCCACTGTTTACTCTATATATAAAAATTAAGTCACTGCAACAAATAAGATCAAGGTATGGTATTTTTCGAATATTTATTTTGAATAAATGGGTACGGTAACTATGATACTTAACTTACAAATGGGTATGACAGTTAAATGGTGTGATATGAGCAGTTAATATTACTCACGGTTTTTTTAAAAACTACATAACATTAACTCACGGTTTTTTTAAAAAACTGCATAACATTATTTTATTTTTTAAACTGTATAATATTAATTTAAATCAGGAAATGTCCTGAAGACAGTAGTCGAAAGCACCTATAGACTGACAAACGATTCAATACCCAATTTCTATAGCAATGACTAAGGTAATTAATTGAAGTGGATGGCAATAATGGCATGCTGCTTAATAAACTTCCCTTGATAACAACAAATTAGCTGTAATTGGTGGAATTATGTTAATTGGGTAATGCTGCCATTGTAATCTGGCTTCATGCCATAATGAATGGAACGCTAAAATTATATTAAAAAAAAGTCTTTCTATGAGAAGTTAAATCTTAATTTCGTACTAGAAAGCGTATTTAAGCTACCCTACACTGATATGAAATGTTTTTTTTTTGATAAATTGGGAATTTGATTATTCATTTGGAGGTGGCATAATGACTGCCATTAGCCCATTACATTAATCCATGCTGGTAGAACATTCACACACTGATATGAAATGTTAAAGATTTATTTCATATCAAACCAGTTTTTAAGTTATCAAACTAGTTATTAGGTCGGGCTACTTATTAATATTATAGTTTATTAACACTAAATGTTATTTGGTTTAGTGGTTAAGACTTTAGTAATTAGTATATGTTCTTGAGGTCCCGGGATCAAACCCTATACTACGCAATTTCAAATTATTTTTATTGTTGTGGATTGCATGGAGTAAAACTCCCTTAGGGAGAGTGTCACGTGGCACCGTTTCTTGTTTAGGCACGCCTTTTAATATATTAGTATAGATATCTAGACAATGTTTATGTAGATCCTTTTGTTATATTTTTCTAAAGACAACTCTTCTAGCACTAGCTAATTGATTATTCATCTATCCCATATCATATTTCTATAAGGATTAGGGGAGCGTTTTTTCTTGGAACCAATGGTGTAAATTAAAGCCACTAACTTTTGTCAAATAAGGGTCCTTTTTCCCTAGGTAGTTTCCTTTTTATTTTTCCTTTTTCTATTTTACTTAATTAAAGTAGGTATGTAACCCTTTTTTTCCTTTTTTCTTTTTTTTGGTGTCCTATCCCTCTTGACATGAAGTAGAACACTAGCCTTTATATGCATGCTATGCGTGCGAAATCATATATTCTTTAATTACTTCTAGTGATAATTTTCGTCAAAAATTGTTTACAAAAATTGAAAAGGGGAATCGTAGTTATGTGTTTTTTGTCTGTAAATGATGAAGAAGATAATATAATGATGAGGAAGAAGTTGTTGTAGTGTAACTTGTTTTTGTAAGAGATAAATTAGGGATTTTAATTTTTTTTTGTATGAATTTGTTAAGAAATGGGAAGTGGATAGAGATGAGAATGTGTCCGATTTCGATGAATTTGTTAAGAATCTGTTGCTGACTCCCTTGCTAAGCAGGGCCTTTTGAGGCTGGACAATTTTGTTGCTTGGATCTAGGGGTTCTTGGTGTTGGGCCTCCTTTCATGATTGTCTTGGTTTTGCTCCGGGTAAGAAAATTTTTTAAGATCTTATAAGATAAGATAAGATAAGATAAGACAAAATAAGTTGAACAGAACAGACCCTAAATGTTATTTGGCCTAGTGGTTAAGCCTTTAGTATCTGTTTTCGAGGTCTCGGGATCAAACCCTATGCTACGCAATTTTTTATTTTTTTAATTATTGTCGATTACATGGAGTAAAACCCCCTTAGGGAGAGCGCCACGTGGCACCGTTCCTGATTTAGGCATGCCTTCTAATATATTAGTATAGATAGATGTTACAAATTAACCAATACAAAAAATTTCAGTGACGTTTTAATTTGATATTTACTACGTGTCCTTTTATTTTCTTGGAACCAGTGGATTAGGATGTAATGTTGCTCCTTCAATCCAACTTCTCTAATTGAATGCATTTTTTTTATTTCAACTTCCCAATAAATATAACTGAAGATCTTGGGAAAAACGGCTACTACTGATATGTATTGTAGTAGGCACCTTCTAACCTGTTTAGCTGAAGATGTGATTGGTGATAAATTGGAAACTAAACCAATTTCTTACAACAAATGCTCCCAAGAATAATGACTTAATTATATAAATAATGTTAGTAGTAGATAAAATCATGTCAATAAATAATCCCTAAATGGAAAAAACTTTGTTTAATTATTTACATGTATCATTATAAAAAGAGCATTGAATAAAAACACTAATATAACGCAAGGCAATGAAAGGCCTAGTTGAGTGGTGGGTGGTCTAAGAGCCTAGAGGAGTTCATTATTTGCAAAGAAGAGAGCATTGAATGAAACCTGACTAATGCCTCTTGGAGAAAGAATGAACTCCCTCCCCCCAATGAATGTTTTACACTTTTACTTGCAGGAGTTCATTACGTGTAATGAATTGTGTAAGAATAATAATGGCCAAAGGAATTGTGGAAGAATAATAATGACCAAAGGTCGTTTGGGTTTGATGAATACAGAATTAAAATAATTATCGTGGAGTTTAAAAGCAAGTTTCCTATTAAATAAACAAGGACAACATAAATGTTAAAATAAACAATCGCGTTTTTCGAACCATTGTCAGTTTGTCTAAGGTAATATCCCAATGTTACTTTGGGAGATTGTCTAAACTATTATTATAGGAACTAACTATAAGTTCAGTCATACTAGCCTACTTTGATCAAGTAATACGATTCTAGTCTAGTTATCACTAGATATTAGGAAAATTAATGCACTAATTTTAAAAGCAACTTCCCTATTGAATAAACAAGGACAACATAAATGTTAAAATAAACAATCGCATCTAACTAATTGAGTCATACTAGCCTACCTTGATCACTTCGTAATATTCTAGTCTAATTATCACTAGAAATTAGGAACTAAATTATGAAGCACTAATTTTAGAAGCAAGATCCCTATTGAATAAACAATGACAACATAAATGTTAAAATAAACAATCGCATTTTTTAAAACCATTGTCATTTTGATTTAGGTAATGACCCATGTTTCTTTGGGCGATTACCTAAACAATTATTATAGGAACTAACTAGTTGAGTTATACTAGCCTACTTTGATGAGTTGGATCACATAGAAATATTCTAGTCTAATTATCACTAGAAATTAGAAACCATGATTTGAAAGCACTGAAAAAGAACAAGGTAGTATATCAAAAGCCGTGCCTATGAATGTGTATGTGCCACGTGGCACTCTCCTCAAACTTCTAATATAAATGTTTTGTGTACCATCAATACACTCTCCTTAAACTTTTCAATTTCTTAATGGACAAAAAATAAAAAAAGTGGCAGAATAAAAGCCAATGTTTTAGGACATGACCGGTACGAAACAGCGTAGTTTAGGTATTTGATAATAGTTTAGGTAATCGCCCAAAGTAAAACGGGTCATTACCTAAAACAAATTGACAATGGTTCTAAAAATCCGATTGTTTATTTTAACATTTATGTTGTCCTTGGTTAACGAATCTAACAAGATCCCACATGACTATATTTTTCCTTAGGTAAAAATCACAAGAGATAGTGAAAGGGCGGAGAGTGAATAGTGTCAAAATCTCATTGTTGCAATAGAAAAAGAAAGGAGGAAGTATTTGTATAGATGTTGTGTAGTTATAAGGTATCGGAGATGTGACCTTTGAAATGAAAAATAAAAGCTTAACCATGAATCGAACATAACATTATTGCTTATTATTTCAAAATAAAATATAATAAATTTTATAATTATATCTCATTAAAAGACTTACGCAAGTAGTTAGATACTTAGATACCTAACAAGTAGTTAGATACTTACACAAGTTTTTGTTTGGTCAATTTACAACTGAAAGAATCTTGTGTTGGGATCATGTAAATGCCATGTGGTTAATAATAATTCTAAATAACGTAGATATGGGCAAAAAGTATATAATAAAAAAAAATATAATGATCTAATGAAATCTTACGTTGCCCAGAAAAAAATTACAAAAAGGACATACAGTGCTCACCTTCAAAGGATTCGATCCCGCGCCGCATAGATGCAAGTGAGTTTCATATCATGGCTAGTGACCACGGAGACAGGGGGTATCAGCACGTCTCTTGTGTCTGACCAATTGTTTATGTATTATGGTTCGCTAAAGAAAGACAAAAATAAGATACGCGTATGTTTACATTTGCTGATAGGAAAATAATTTTGACACAGAATAAATGTTTAACTTAGAATGTAGGGAAGCTAAAACACGCTTTCTAATTTCTACTACGAAATAAAGATTAATGTTTATTAAATACTACCTCCGTATTTTTTAAGTAAGTTGCACCATTTGCTTTTTGGCACTATTCATCAACCAATTTTATTAAGTTATCTCGCACCATTATATAAGAAAAAAACATAGTCAAGTGTGGTCTTGTTAGATTCATCTCAATGCGAACATTCCAAATACCAATTTTTTTTTTAAATTTTTACTTAGACCCAATAAGAGATATTAACGTTTAAAGAAGTGTCTCGACAAATGTGAAAAAGCAAATGGTGCAACTAAATAAATACAAAGGTAGTATAAAACGCTAGTAAATGACCCTATTTTATACAGGATAGCCTTATTAAATTTGTTATTATCTCCACTAAACCTATTACTTGATTTCTACATTGTTCTCAATATTGTTTCATCCAACCAAATATGCCCAAGATACAGAGCGTCCTAGGGTTTATTGATCGTTTGTCTCCGAATAAATCATTCCAATAAATACAATAACGTTTGTCATTCATTTAGCTGCACAACCGATGGAGATGTTGTGTCGAGCTGTGGAGGGTAAATTGCTCATTTAGGATTGACATGATGGCTAGGCACTTGTAGAATGTCACTTCTAAATTAAGTGTGGATAGATAAACATGCAATAAATGGTTTGTTAGTATTCTCCAACAACCAATGAAGGGTACTCTTTGTTTCTTCCTGTATAAGTATCCAAACAAACAAATTAAGGTTACTCTTCTTCTAAAAGTTTAAGGTATACTTATAATTTTCAAGTGATCCCAACTTCATGGAGATGAACGGATGGAACAAAAACTGTTACTATACGGCAAAAACACGCATTAGGCATAGGATGTTTCATGGACGACAAATAAGCTATGGTAAATGTTGTCTAAACTCCTTAATTATTTATTTATTATTGTAGTTATTTACATATGAAAGTAGCGTTATGTGATAATTTCCAGATTTCACCGTCATTATCATCCATGTATCTGCACTAAACCTTTTGAAGATTCCATTTAAATTTCATATTTTTGTTATATTCAGCTGGTAATTAAATTTAACTAGAGTAACTAAATGGGGCATCATAACCTTATGTACTACAGTTATAACATAAAATGTAACTCCAAAAGAAACAGTATATGTGAATGTAACCCTATTTTAAATGCAGTGGAAGTCCCTAAAAAAATGCGGTGAAAGTTAACAATATTCATACAACGTTAATTTACAACTCATTTAATTCATATAAAATTAACATAAACTATTATACCCGCCCTAGCGCCTAGTGTGTGGCCCGGCGGCAGGCGTTGCGTCGGGTGTTACTGTTTTAATTTTTGCATGGTTGAACTTTTGTTTCTATTATTTATGCAAATCGTATTGTGTGCTTTGAATTCGTTTGTAATACCATGTGTTTTGTATGTGGCAATATAAAACAACTAATCATGACCGAAGTTTAGCGTTATTTTTATTTTTGGGATAATAGATATATGTCAACTGCAAAAATGAAAATAATACTCCAATTTCATGTTGAATTTCGGGATTATATGATGTAATAAGTGAAAAGAAGATAACCTACCTATTTATACTAATTACAATAGGTAACAAAACTAATGCTAATATGCTATAATTACATCTAACAAAACTAAGTAACAATATTACTAAACTCTAACAACCTAACTAACAACAATAACCAAATTCTATACTCTAACACTTCATGGCTGGAGGAAGGGGACGACGGCCACTTTTAAGGGTTCAATTCAACAAACCAACATGTTTTTTCTGAAAAATCCTGAGGGAGGGTTCCACGTGGAATAAATTTTGACAAGCAACCTTTCAATATATTTGTATAGATATTTACATTTGAAAAATTTAACAAACTTAAAGTATGTAATCAAGGTAAGTATATTTGTTGTTGGTGTAATTAAATAATTGTAAAATTAACAACAACTATTTTAAATGTTCCATGTTTTTCAGCATTAATAAAAGAACCACATTTGTAAAATTAATATAATTAAGGTATGCATAAATGTTGTTGTTGTAATTAAATAACCGCATATCGGCATATGAATAAGAAATTTCGAGTTCCTATAATAATAAACCAATAATTTCGCCGCAGACTTATTCCCAACATGGTGCATGTACGAGTTCGCCGTAGATAGATTATGTAAGCTTAACCGTCAGTGCTCCGCATTCATGTCGATGGTAAAGAATGTGCTTGGTGCGCGTAAGGTAACTGAAATAATGTTCAGCTGCGAGAAGCATGATGTGTTGCTGCGGGCTATTAATGGTGATTTCATGTGTCCGCATGATATTGGCCAAATTTGTAACTGGAAGGCTGGAATGGAAGACGTCCACAAAATACATAGGGAACTTCATCGCCAACTTTGGTGGTTCTTAGAAGTCATTCGTAATTCCACTGGGTCCGCCCAAGTCAGAAACATTTTGGGGAACTCGAATGCTATCCCTGATATTGCAAGTCAGTTTGAAAAAGTTGACAAGTGTTTGACCCAATTTGAAGAATTTGTTAAGAAAATGGAAGTGGATAGTGATGATGAGAATGTGAACGATAATTCTCCAACTCCGGGGCTTATTACACTTGACGATCTGGTAGCCCAACACGACCAGGCTAAAAATCGTTAAATTATTTTTGAAACTATTATCGATCTATGGTTGTGTTAATATTATTGCTTTAGTTTTTATGTTCGATCTAATTCTTGACCTGGCTTGAAGAGTAGCATTCTCTCTTTTGTTTGCTTCTGATCTAAAATGTAGTCGGATTCGCGACTTTTCTTTTGTAAATTGTAAATGCTGCCATTGTAATCTGGCTTCATGCCATGATTAATAAGAATGAATACATGACCTTAAAATACCGTACGACTAAATGTGGAAATAAAATAATAGGTAGATTTCCTTAGGGTCATGCCCTAAGATAGTTAGGGTCATGTCTTTAAATAATAGCTACCAACACAATGACTATTGATTCATAGCATAGTGGCTCACCATGGGATAATAAGCCGATAAGGTACGAGGGATGACGTTATTGTATTTCTTGGAATGATTTACTCGGATGTAGCAATTGAAACAAACGATCAATTAACCCTCCGACACTCTGTATCATGGGCATATTTGCTTGGATGAAACCCTCCGACGATCGTTCAATCTTAATTTCGTACATACTAGAAAGCGTATTTAAGCTACCCTACACTGATATGAAATGTTAAAGATTTATTTCATATCAAACCGGTTTTTAAGATATCAAACTAGAAAATTTCATTTATTAGTATTATACTTTAAGATATTAACAATAAATGTTATTTGGTTTAGTGGTTAAGCCTTTAGTATATGTTCTTGAGGTCCCGGGATCAAACCCTATACTACGCAATTTCTAATTTTTTTTATTGTTGTGGATTGCATGGAGTAAAACTCCCTTAGGGAGAGAAAAATTGAGACAAACGATCGATCAATAAACCCTACGGCGCTCTGTATCTTGGGCATATTTGGTACAAGGGACGAAACCCTATAACCACTACTTTGGATGAGATAACGTCCAATAATCGCCATTGGTGTCTCTTAATTAGGAACGAATACACGACATTATTGCATTGGTCGATTTAAGCACATGACCCAACACTTTATGCTTAGAATAGATAGATTTCCTTAGGGTCATGTCCTAAGATATTTAGGGTCATGTCTTTAAATCATTGCGACCAACACAATGACTATTGATTCATATATCGCACTTGCGTCTCGGTATGGATAAAACCCCCGGACCATAGTGGCTCACCATGGGATAATTAGCCGATAAGGTACGAGAGAAGACGTTATTGTATTTCTTGAAATTATTTATCCGGAGAGAAAAATTGAGACAAACGATCGATCAATAAACCCTCCGACGCTCTGTATCTTGGGCATATTTGGTACAAGGGACGAAACACTCTAACCACTACTTTCAATGAGATAACGTCCAATAATCTCCATTGGTGTCTCTTAATTTGGAATGAAAACATGACATTATTGCATTGGTCGATTTAAGCACATGACCCAACACTTTAGGCTTAGAATTGGAAGATTTCCTTAGGGTCATGTCCGAAGATATTTAAGGTCATGTCTTTAAATAACAGCGACCAGCACAATGACAATTGATTCATATATAGGAGACAAGACATTCTACACAACATTATGAGTCTTGCGTCTCGGTATGGATGAAACCCCCGGACCATAGTGGCTCACCATGGGATAATTAGCCGATAAGGTACGAGGGATGACGTTATTGTATTTCTTGAAATGATTTATTCGGAGAGAAAAATTGAGACAAACGATCGGCACTCTATATATTGGGCATATTTGGTACAAGGGACGAAACCCTCTAACCACTACTTTGAATGAGATAACGTCCAAAAATCACCATTGTTGTCTCTTAATTAGGAATGAATTCACGACATTATTGCATTGGTCGATTTAAGCACATGACCCAACACTTTAGGCTAAGAATTGGTAGATTTCCTTAGGGTCATGTCCTAAGATATTTAGGGTCATGTCTTTAAATAACAGCGACCAACACAATGACTATTGATTCATATATAGGAGACAAGACATTCTACACAACACTATGGGTCTTGCGTCTCGGCATGGATGAAACCCCCGGACCATAGTGGCTCACCATGGGATAATAAGCCGATAAGGTACGAGGGATGACGTTATTGTATTTGTTGAAATGATTTATTCGGAGAGAAAAATTTAGACAAACGATCGATCAATAAACCCTCCGACGCTCTGTATCTTGGGCATATTTGGTACAAGGGAGGAAACCCTCTAACCACTACTTTGAATGAGACAACGTCCAATAATCACCATTGGTGTCTCTTAATTAGGAATGAATACGCGGCATTATTGCATTGGTCGATTTAAGCACATGACCCAACACTTCAGGCTTAGAATTGGTAGATTTCCTTAGGGTCATGTCCTAAGATATTTAGGGTCATGTCTTTAAATAACAGCGACCAACACAATGACTATTGATTCATATATAGGAGAGACGACATTCTACACAACACTATGGGTCTTGCGTCTCGGTATGGATGAAACCCCCAGAACATAGTGGCTCACCATGGGATAATAAGCCGATAGGGTACGTGGGATGACGTTATTGTATTTCTTGGAATGATTTATTCGGAGGGAAAAATTGAGACAAACGATCGATCAATAAACACTCCGACGCTCTGTATATTGGGCATATTTGGTACAAGGGACGAAACCCTATAACTAAAACTTTGAATGAGATAACGTCCAATAATCACCAGTGGTGTCTCTTAATTAGGAATGAATACACGATATTATTGCATTGGTCGATTTAAGCACATGACCCAACACTTTAGGCTTAGAATAGGAAGATTTCCTTAGGATCATGTCTTTAAGTAATAGCGACCAACACAATGACAATTGATTCATATATAATAGACAAGACATTCTAAACAACACTATGGGTTTTGCCTCTCGGTATGGATGAAACCCCCGGACCATAGTTGATGCCATGACTCGAATGAGATAACGTCCAATAATCGCCATTGGTGTCTCTTAATTAGGAATGAATACACGGCAGGTCGATGTAAGCACATGACCCAACACTTTAGGCTTAGAATTGGTAGATTTCCTTAGGGTCATGTCCTAAGATATTTAGGGTCACGTCTTTAAATAACAGCGACCAACACAATGACTATTGATTCATATATAGGAAACAAGACATTCTACACAACACTATGGCTCTTGCGTCTCGGAATGGATGAAACCCCCGGACCATAGTGGCTCAACATGGGTTAATAAGCCGATAGGGTACGAGGGATGACGTTATTATATTTCTTGGAATGATTTATTCGGAGGGAAAAATTGAGACAAACGATCGATCAATAAACCCTCCGACGCTCTGTATCTTGGGCATATTTGGTACAAGGGACGAAACCCAATAACCACTACTTTGAATGAGATAACGTCCAATAATCACCATTGGTGTCTCTTAATTAGGAATGAATACACGGCATTATTGCATTGGTCGATTTAAGCACATGACCCAACACTTTAGGCTTAGAATAGGAAGATTTCCTTAGGATCATGTCTTTAAATAATAGCGACCAACACAATGACAATTGATTCATATATAGGAGACAAGACATTCTAAGCAACACTATGGGTCTTGGGTCTCGGTATGGATGAAACCCCCGGACCATAGTTGATGCCATGACTCGAATGAGATAACGTCCAATAATCGCCATTGGTGTCTCTTAATTAGGAATGAATACACATCAGGTCGATTTATGCACATGACCCAACACTTTAGGCTTAGAATTGGTAGATTTCCTTAGGGTTATGTCCTAAGATATTTAGGGTCATGTCTTTAAATAACAGCGACCAACACAATGACTATTGATTCATATATAGCAGACAAGACATTCTACACAACAGTATGGGTCTTGCGTCTCGGTATGGATGAGACACTCGGACTATAGTGGCTCACCATGGGATAATTTGCCGATAACGTACGAGGGATGACGTTATTGTATTTCTTGAAATGATTTATTCGGAGAGAAAAATTGAGACAAACTATCGACTCTCTGTATATTGGGCATATTTGGTACAAGGGACGAAACCCTCTAACCACTACTTTGAATGAGATAACGTCCAATAATCACCATTGGTGTCTCTTAATTAGAAATGAATACACGACATTATTGCATTGGTCGATTTAAGCACATGTCCCAACACTTTAGGCTTAGAATTGGTTGATTTCCTTAGGTTCATGTCCTAAGATATTTAGTGTCATGTTTTTAAATAACAGCGACCAACACAATGAGTATTGATTCATATATAGGAGATAAGACATTCTACACAACATTATGGGTCTTGCGTCTCGGTATGGATGAAACCCCCGGACCATAGTGGCTCAGCATGGGATAATAAGCAGATAGGGTACGAGGGATGACGTTATTCTATTTCTTGAAATGATTTATTCGGAGAGAAAAATTGAGACAAACGATCGATCAATAAACCCTCCGACGCTCTGTATCTTGGGCATATTTGGCACAAGGGACGAAACCCTCTAACCACTACTTTGAATGAGATAGCGTCCAATAATCTCCATTGGTGTCTCTTAATTAGGAATGAATACGCGACATTATTGCATTGGTCGATTTAAACACATGACCCAACACTTCAGGCTTAGAATTAGTAGATTTCCTTAGGGTCATGTCCTAACATATTTAGGTCATGTCTGTAAATAACAGCGACCAACACAATGACAATTGATTCATATATAGGAGACAAGACATTCTACACAACACTATGGGTCTTGCGTCTCGGTATGGATGAAACCACCGGAACATAGTGGCTCACCATGGGATAATTTGCCGATAAGGTACGAGGGATGACGTTATTGTATTTCTTGAAATGATTTATCCGGAGAGAAAAATTGAAAGAAACGATCGATCAATAAACCCTCCGACGCTCTGTATCTTGGGCGTATTTGGTACAAGGGACAAAACCCTCTAACCACTACTTTGAATGAGATAACGTCCAATAATCGCCATTGGTGTCTCTTAATTAGGAATGAATAAATGACATTATTGCATTGGTCGATTTAAGCACATGACCCAACACTTTAGGCTTAGAATTGGTAGATTTCCTTAGGGTCATGTCCTAAGATATTTAGGGTCATGTCTTAAAATAACAGCGACCAACACAATGACAATTGATTCATATATAGGAGACAAGACATTCTACACAACATTATGGGACTTGCGTCTCGGTATGGATGAAATCCCCGGACCACAGTGGCTCACCATGGGATAATTAGCCGATAACGTACGAGGGATGACGTTATTGTATTTCTTGAAAAGATTTATTCGGAGAGAAAAATTGAGACAAACGATCGACTCTCTGTATATTGGGCATTTTTGGTACAAGGGACGAAACCCTCTAACCACTACTTTGAATGAGATAACGTCCATTAATCACCATTGGTGTCTCTTAATTAGAAATGAATACACGACATTATTGCATTGGTCGATTTAAGCACATGTCCCAACACTTTAGGCTTAGAATTGGTAGATTTCCTTAGGGTCATGTCCTAAGATATTTAGTGTCATGTTTTTAAATAACAGCGACCAACACAATGACTATTGATTCATATATAGGAGATAAGACATTTTACACAACATTATGGGTCTTACGTCTCGGTATGGATGAAACCCCCGGACCATAGTGGCTCAGCATGGGATAATAAGCAGATAGGGTACGAGGGATGACGTTATTGTATTTCTTGAAATGATTTATTCGGAGAGAAAAATTGAGACAAACGATCGATCAATAAACCCTCCGACGCTCTGTATCTTGGGCATATTTGGCACAAGGGACGAAACCCTCTAACCACTACTTTGAATGAGATAGCGTCCAATAATCACCATTGGTGTCTCTTAATTAGGAATGAATACGCGACATTATTGCTTTGGTCGATTTAAACACATGACCCAACACTTCGAAGCTTAGAATTAGTAGATTTCCTTAGGGTCATGTCCTAAGATATTTAGGTCATGTCCGTAAATAACAGCGACCAACACGAATGACAATTGATTCATATATAGGAGACAAGACATTCTACACAACACTATGGGTCTTGCGCCTCGGTATGGATGAAACCACCTAAACATAGTGGCTCACCATGGGATAATTAGCCGATAAGGTACGAGGGATGACGTTATTGTATTTCTTGAAATGATTTATTCGGAGAGAAAAATTGAAAGAAACGATCGATGAATAAACCCTCTGACGCTCTGTATCTTGGGCGTATTTGGTACAAGGGACAAAACCCTCTAACCACTACTTTGAATGAGATAACGTCCAATAATCGCCATTGGTGTCTCTTAATTAGGAATTAATACACGACAGGTCGATTTAAGCACATGACCCAACAATTTAGGCTTAGAATTGGTATTTTTCCTTAGGGTCATGTCCTAAGATATTTAGTGTCATGTCTTTAAATAACAGCGACCAACACAATGACAATTGATTCATATATAGGAGACAAGACATTCTACACAACATTATGGGACTTGCGTCTCGGTATGGATGAAACCCCCGGACCATAGTGGCTCACCATGGGATAATTAGCCGATAACTTACGAGGGATGACGTTATTGTATTTCTTGAAAAGATTTATTCGGAGAGAAAAATTGAGACAAACGATTGACTCTCTGTATATTGGGCATTTTTGGTACAAGGGACGAAACCCTCTAACCACTACTTTGAATGAGATAACGTCCAATAATCACCATTGGTGTCTCTTAATTAGAAATGAATACACGACATTATTGCATTGGTCGATTTAAGCACATGTCCCAACACTTTAGGCTTAGAATTGGTAGATTTCCTTAGGGTTATGTCCTAAGATATTTAGGGTCATGTCTTTAAATAACAGCGACCAACACAATGACTATTGATTCATATATAGCAGACAAGACATTCTACACAACAGTATGGGTCTTGCGTCTCGGTATGGATGAGACACTCGGACTATAGTGGCTCACCATGGGATAATTTGCCGATAACGTACGAGGGATGACGTTATTGTATTTCTTGAAATGATTTATTCGGAGAGAAAAATTGAGACAAACTATCGACTCTCCGTATATTGGGGCATATTTGGTACAAGGGACGAAACCCTCTAACCACTACTTTGAATGAGATAACGTCCAAAAATCACCATTGGTGTCTCTTAATTAGAAATGAATACACGACATTATTGCATTGGTCGATTTAAGCACATGTCCCAACACTTTAGGCTTAGAATTGGTTGATTTCCTTAGGTTCATGTCCTAAGATATTTAGTGTCATGTTTTTAAATAACAGCGACCAACACAATGAGTATTGATTCATATATAGGAGATAAGACATTCTACACAACATTATGGGTCTTGCAGTCTCCGGTATGGATGAAACCCCTGACCATAGTGGCTCAACATGGGATAATAAGCGAGATAGGGTACGAGGGATGACGTTATTCTATTTCTTGAAATGATTTATTCGGAGAGAAAAATTGAGACAAACGATCGATCAATAAACCCTCCGACGCTCCGTATCTTGGGCATATTTGGCACAAGGGACGAAACCCTCTAACCACTACTTTGAATGAGATAGCGTCCAATAATCTCCATTGGGTGTCTCTTAATTAGGAATGAATACGCGACATTATTGCATTGGTCGATTTAAACACATGACCCAACACTTCAGGCTTAGAATTAGTAGATTTCCTTAGGGTCATGTCCTAAGATATTTAGGTCATGTCCCGTAAATAACAACGACCAACACAATGACAATTGATTCATATATAGGAGACAAGACATTCTACACAACACTATGGGTCTTGCGGCTCGGTATGGATGAAACCACCGGAACATAGTGGCTCACCATGGGATAATTTGCCGATAAGGTACGAGGGATGACGTTATTGTATTTCTTGAAATGATTTATTCGGAGAGAAAAATTGAAAGAAACGACCGATCAATAAACCCTCCGACGCTCCGTATCTTGGGGCGTATTTGGTACAAGGGACAAAACCCTCTAACCACTACTTTGAATGAGATAACGTCCAATAATCGCCATTGGTGTCTCTTAATTAGGAATGAATAAATGACATTATTGCATTGGTCGATTTAAGCACATGACCCAACACTTTAGGCTTAGAATTGGTAGATTTCCTTAGGGTCATGTCCTAAGATATTTAGGGTCATGTCTTAAAATAACAAATGACCAACACAATGACAATTGATTCATATATAGGAGACAAGACATTCTACACAACATTATGGGACTTGCGTCTCGGTATGGATGAAATCCCGGACCACGATGGCTCACCATGGGATAATTAGCCGATAACGTACGAGGGATGACGTTATTGTATTTCTTGAAAAGATTTATTCGGAGAGAAAAATTGAGACAAACGATCGACTCTCTGTATATTGGGCATTTTTGGTACAAGGGACGAAACCCTCTAACCACTACTTTGAATGAGATAACGTCCAATAATCACCATTGGTGTCTCTTAATTAGAAATGAATACACGACATTATTGCATTGGTCGATTTAAGCACATGTCCCAACACTTTAGGCTTAGAATTGGTAGATTTCCTTAGGGTCATGTCCTAAGATATTTAGTGTCATGTTTTTAAATAACGACGACCAACACAATGACTATTGATTCATATATAGGAGATAAGACATTTTACACAACATTATGGGTCTTACGTCTCGGTATGGATGAAACCCCGACCATAGTGGCTCAGCATGGGATAATAAGCATATAGGGTACGAGGGATGACGTTATTGTATTTCTTGAAATGATTTATTCGGAGAGAAAAATTGAGACAAACGATCGATCAATATACCCTCCGACGCCCGTATCTTGGGCATATTTGGCACAAGGGACGAAACCCTCTAACCACTACTTTGAATGAGATAGCGTCCAATAATCACCATTGGTGTCTCTTAATTAGGAATGAATACGCGACATTATTGCATTGGTCGATTTAAACACATGACCCAACACTTCAGGCTTATAATTAGTAGATTTCCTTAGGGTCATGTCCTAAGATATTTAGGTCATGTCTCGTAAATAACAACGACCAACGTAATGACAATTGATTCATATATAGGAGACAAGACATTCTACACAACACTATGGGTCTTGCGTCTCGGTATGGATGAAACCACCGAACATAGTGGCTCACCATGGGATAATTAGCCGATAAGGTACGAGGGATGACGTTATTGTATTTCTTGAAATGATTTATTCGGAGAGAAAAATTGAAAGAAACGATCGATGAATAAACCCTCCGACGCCCGTATCTTGGGGCGTATTTGGTACAAGGGACAAAACCCTCTAACCACTACTTTGAATGAGATAACGTCCAATAATCGCCATTGGTGTCTCTTAATTAGGAATTAATACACGACAGTCGATTTAAGCACATGACCCAACAATTTAGGCTTAGAATTGGTATTTTTCCTTAGGGTCATGTCCTAAGATATTTAGTGTCATGTCTTTAAATAACAAAGACCAACACAATGACAATTGATTCATATATAGGAGACAAGACATTCTACACAACATTATGGGACTTGCGTCTCGGTATGGATGAAACCCCTGACCATAGTGGCTCACCATGGGATAATTAGCCGATAACTTACGAGGGATGACGTTATTGTATTTCTTGAAAAGATTTATTCGGAGAGAAAAATTGAGACAAACGATTGACTCTCCGTATATCGGGGCATTTTGGTACAAGGGACGAAACCCTCTAACCACTACTTTGAATGAGATAACGTCCAATAATCACCATTGGTGTCTCTTAATTAGAAATGAATACACGACATTATTGCATTGGTCGATTTAAGCACATGTCCCAACACTTTAGGCTTAGAATTGGTAGATTTCCTTAGGGTCATGTCCTAAGATATTTAGTGTCATGTTTTTAAATAATAAATGACCAACACAATGACTATTGATTCATATATAGGAGATAAGACATTTTACACAACATTATGGGTCTTACGTCTCGGTATGGATGAAACCCCCGACCATAGTGGCTCAAAGATGGGATAATAAGCGATAGGGTACGAGGGATGACGTTATTGTATTTCTTGAAATGATTTATTCGGAGAGAAAATTGAGACAAACGATCGATCAATAAACCCTCCGACGCTCCGTATCTTGGGGCATATTTGGCACAAGGGACGAAACCCTCTAACCACTACTTTGAATGAGATAGCGTCCAATAATCACCATTGGTGTCTCTTAATTAGGAATGAATACGCGACATTATTGCATTGGTCGATTTAAACACATGACCCAACACTTCAGGCTTAGAATTAGTAGATTTCCTTAGGGTCATGTCCTAAGATATTTAGGTCATGTCTGTAAATAACAGCGACCAACAGAATGACAATTGATTCATATATAGGAGACAAGACATTCTACACAACACTATGGGTCTTGCAGGCTCTGTATGGATGAAACCACCGAACATAGTGGCTCACCATGGGATAATTAGCCGATAAGGTACGAGGGATGACGTTATTGTATTTCTTGAAATGATTTATTCGGAGAGAAAAATTGAAAGAAACGATCGATGAATAAACCCTCTGACGCTCTGTATCTTGGGCGTATTTGGTACAAGGGACAAAACCCTCTAACCACTACTTTGAATGAGATAACGTCCAATAATCGCCATTGGGTGTCTCTTAATTAGGAATTAATACACGACAAGTCGATTTAAGCACATGACCCAACAATTTAGGCTTAGAATTGGTATTTTTCCTTAGGGTCATGTCCTAAGATATTTAGTGTCATGTCTTTAAATAACAACTGACCAACACAATGACAATTGATTCATATATAGGAGACAAGACATTCTACACAACATTATGGGACTTCAAGGCCTCTGGTATGGATGAAACCCCCGGACCATAGTGGCTCACCATGGGATAATTAGCCGATAACTTACGAGGGATGACGTTATTGTATTTCTTGAAAAGATTTATTCGGAGAGAAAAAATTGAGACAAACGATCGACTCTCCGTATATCAGGGCATTTTTGGTACAAGGGACGAAACCCTCTAACCACTACTTTGAATGAGATAACGTCCAATAATCCCCATTGGTGTCTCTTAATTAGAAATGAATACACGACATTATTGCATTGGTCGATTTAAGCACATGTCCCAACACTTTAGGCTTAGAATTGGTAGATTTCCTTAGGGTCATGTCCTAAGATATTTAGTGTCATGTTTTTAAATAATAATGACCAACACAATGACTATTGATTCATATATAGGGAGATAAGACATTTTACACAACATTATGGGTCTTACGTCTCGGTATGGATGAAACCCCGACCATAGTGGCTCAAAGATGGGATAATAAGCGATAGGGTACGAGGGATGACGTTATTAGTATTTCTTGAAATGATTTATTCGGAGAGAAAAATTGAGACAAACGATCGATCAATAAACCCCTCCGACGCCCGTATCTTGGGCATATTTGGCACAAGGGACGAAACCCTCTAACCACTACTTTGAATGAGATAGCGTCCAATAATCACCATTGGTGTCTCTTAATTAGGAATGAATACGCGACATTATTGCATTGGTCGATTTAAACACATGACCCAACACTTCAGGCTTAGAATTAGTAGATTTCCTTAGGGTCATGTCCTAAGATATTTAGGTCATGTCCTGTAAATAACAAATGACCAACCGAATGACAATTGATTCATATATAGGAGACAAGACATTCTACACAACACTATGGGTCTTAGGCGTCTCGGTATGGATGAAACCACCGAACATAGTGGCTCACCATGGGATAATTAGCCGATAAGGTACGAGGGATGACGTTATTGTATTTCTTGAAATGATTTATTCGGAGAGAAAAATTGAAAGAAACGATCGATGAATAAACCCTCCGACGCCCGTATCTTGGGCGTATTTGGTACAAGGGACAAAACCCTCTAACCACTACTTTGAATGAGATAACGTCCAATAATCGCCATTGGTGTCTCTTAATTAGGAATTAATACACGACAGGTCGATTTAAGCACATGACCCAACAATTTAGGCTTAGAATTGGTATTTTCCTTAGGGTCATGTCCTAAGATATTTAGTGTCATGTCTTTAAATAACGACTACCAACACAATGACAATTGATTCATATATAGGAGACAAGACATTCTACACAACATTATGGGACTTGCGTCTCGGTATGGATGAAACCCCCCGGACCATAGTGGCTCACCATGGGATAATTAGCCGATAACTTACGAGGGATGACGTTATTGTATTTCTTGAAAAGATTTATTCGGAGAGAAAAATTGAGACAAACGATTGACTCTCCGCGTATATTGGGCATTTTTTGGTACAAGGGACGAAACCCTCTAACCACTACTTTGAATGAGATAACGTCCAATAATCACCATTGGTGTCTCTTAATTAGAAATGAATACACGACATTATCGCATTGGTCGATTTAAGCACATGTCCCAACACTTTAGGCTTAGAATTGGTAGATTTCCTTAGGGTCATGTCCTAAGATATTTAGTGTCATGTTTTTAAATAACAACTGACCAACACAATGACTATTGATTCATATATAGGAGATAAGACATTTTACACAACATTATGGGTCTTACGTCTCGGTATGGATGAAACCCCCGGACCATAGTGGCTCAACATGGGATAATAGCGGATAGGGTACGAGGGATGACGTTATTGTATTTCTTGAAATGATTTATTCGGAGAGAAAAATTGAGACAAACGATCGATCAATAAACCCTCCGACGCTCCGTATCTTGGGGCATATTTGGGCAAGGGACGAAACCCCTCTAACCACTACTTTGAATGAGATAGCGTCCAATAATCACCATTGGTGTCTCTTAATTAGGAATGAATACGCGACATTATTGCATTGGGTCGATTTAAACACATGACCCAACACTTCAGGCTTAGAATTAGTAGATTCCCTTAGGGTCATGTCCTAAGATATTTAGGTCATGTCTCGTAAATAACAGCGACCAACGAATGACAATTGATTCATATACAGGAGACAAGACATTCTACACAACACACTATGGATCTTGCGTCTCGGTGATGGATGGAAACCACCGAACATAGTGGCTCACCATGGGATAATTAGCCGATAAGGTACGAGGGATGACGTTATTGTATTTCTTGAAATGATTTATTCGGAGAGAAAAAATTGAAAGAAACGATCGATCAATAAACCCTCTAACGCTCCGTATCTGGGGCGGAGCCTGGGTACAAGGGACAAAACCCTCTAACCACTACTTGGAATGAGATAACGTCCAATAATCGCCATGGGTGTCTCTTAATTAGGAATTAATACACGATGCTGTGATTTAAGCACATGACCCAACAATTTAGGCTTAGAATTGGTATATTTCCTCAGGGTCATGTCCTAAGATATTTAAAGGTCATGCCTTTAAATAACAAAGACCAACACAATGACTATTGATTCATATATGGGAGACAAGACATTCTACACAACACTACGGGCCTTAAGGCTCGCATGGATGAAACAACCGAACACAGTGGCTCACCATGGGATAATAAGCCGATAATGGTACGAGGGACGACGTTATTGTATTTCTTGGAATGATTTATTCTGAGGGAAAAATTGAGACAAACGATCGATCAATAAACCCTCCGACGCCCGTATCACGTGGGCATATCCGCTACAAGGGACAAAACCCTCTAACCACTACTTTGAATGAGATAACGTCCAATAATCGCCATCAGGTGTCTTTAATTCAGGAACGAATACACTTTGTCATCGTAGCAGTCGATTTAAGCACACGACCTAACACTTTAGGCTGGGAATAGAAGATTTCCTTAGGGTCAGTGTCCTAAGAATTTAGGGTCATGTCTTTTAAATGACAAACACAACATAATAACTATTGATTCATATATAGGACACAAGACATTCAACACAACACTACGGGTCTTCAAGGCCCTGCATGGATGAAACCCCTAACATAGTGGCTCACCATGGATAATAAGCCGATAAAAATACGAGGGACGACTACTATTGTATTTCTTGAACGATGATTCGGCGGGAAAATTGAGACAAACGATCGATCAATAAACCCTCCGACGCCCGTATCTTGGGCTATTGCCTGGGTACAAGGGACGAAACCCTATAACCACCGATAACGCTCCAGATAATCACCATTGGTGTCTCTTAATTGTGAATGAATACATCAACATTATTGCATCGGGTCGATTTAAGCAAATGACCCAACACTTAAGGCTTGTAATAGGAAGATTTTTGAGGATTGCATGTCTTTAAATAATAAATGACGAACACAATGACAATTGATTCATATATAGGAGATAAGACATTCTAAACAACACAACGGGTCTTCATGGGCTCTAAAACATGGGATTTAAACCCTCGACCATAAGTGGCTCACCATGGGATAATTAGCCGATAAGGTACGAGGGATGAAGTTATCAGAGCTTCTTAAAATGATTTATTCTGAGAGAAAAAAATTGAGACAAACGATCGATCAATAAACCCTCCGACGCCGTATCACGGGCATATTTGCACAAGGGACAAAACCCTCTAACCACTACTTCTAATGAGATAACGTCCAATAATCGCCATTAGTGTCTCTTAATTAGAATGAATACACTACAGCAGTCGGATTTAACCACAATTTCACCGAACATTTTAGGCTTAGAATTGCAGATTTCTTCGGTCATGTCTTTAGAAATAACTTGGAAATGAATTAAACACAATGACTATCGATTCATATATAGGAGACGAGACATTCTACACAACACTATGGGTCTTGCATCTCGTATGGATGAAACCTGTGGAACATTGCGGCGCACCACGGGGTAATAAGCCGATGTGGTACGCAGGACGACGTTATCAGATTTCTTGAAATGATTTATTCCTGAGTGGAAAAATCTGAGAAAACGATCGATCAATAAACCCTTCGACGCTCAGATCTCTGGGGCATATTCGGGGTGTACAAGGGACCTAGAAACCATCTAACCACTACTCCGAATCTAGATAACGTCCAATTGGCACTCATCGGTGCCCTTAATTAGGAAACGGACACACGACATTATTGCATTTGGGTCGATTTAAGCATTACGACCCAACACTTTAGGCTTAATTGGTGGATTTTCTTAGGGTCATGTCCTTAGATATTTAGGGTCAAGTCTTTAAATAACAAACGAGCAATACGACGACTATCCATTCATATATGTGGGAGACAAGACATTCTACACAACACTCATGGGTGGTTTGGTGATCTCGTATGGATCAAACCCCTGGGAACATAGTGGCTCACCACGTGGGATAATAAGCCGATGTGGTCCGAGGGATGACGTGACAGTATTTCTTGTTGGGATTGATGACCTGGGAGGAAAAAATTGAGACAAACGATCGATCAATAAACCCTCCGACGCCCGTATCTCTGGGCATAGCCTGTACAAGGGACGAAACCCTATAACCACTACTTTGAATGAGATAACGTCCAATAATCACCATCGGTGTCTCTTAATTAGAATGAATACAATTAGATTATTGCATCGTCGATTTAAGCACATGACCAAACACTTTAGGCTTAGAATTGGCAGATTTCCAGTAGGGCACGGGCGTCTCAGATATTTAGTGGTCACGTCTTTTAAATAATAAACTAGTGACCAACACAATGACTATTTCGATTCATATATGTGAGACAAGTGACATACAAACAACACTACGGGTCT
>CANSZD010002952.1:0-103055 GCA_947648045.1 Beta corolliflora | reverse complement strand
ATTATAATAAAAAAAGAACAATTGATTATATAATAAAAAAGAACATGTTGTTAGTTAAACCGAACATGCCATTAATATAAAAAGTAACACTATCTTTTTTTTTAGGATTTATTCTTAAATATATTTTGTATGCTCTTTTCAATAAATGTTCTTTTTTACCATAATTATATGTTCTTTCATTACTATCTAGTAAGTTCTTATTATAAACTAGATCTCACATGAATAATATGTTCTTTTTTGAAGAAGTGATGTTTGAAGACCGTCTCTATATCTATGAGTATTGTGGCTAAAAATAACGAGTTAGTATTAACCGAGTTCTTAGTTTTAGTCGCACGGTGTGTTTTTAACTATTAATCGTTTATGATGTTAGAGTTTATTATGGTATTATGTTAGTTGTATCTTTTATTATCATTAATATAAAATATTTTTTGTTTTAATTTTCTATCTATATTACATTAAATGCGATTTTATATATATATTTTTAATGCGTATTTGATATTGTACCATTTTATGAATATGAAAAAAAAAAAGGAAAATATATATTTGATGAAGGAAAATTGTCAAGTATTATTGTCAAAAAGTAAGAAATAATCTTATCCTAAAATCACATTTCAGTCCGGTTCTCGCTCAACTTATTTTAACTTATATAAGATTTTTATAAGATCGTATAAGACGTATAAGATATAAGATCGTATAAGACGTATAAGATCGTATAAGATAAGATAAAAATAAGATGTTAGGACACACTTAATAAAACTATCTTATAAGAAACCATCGATAAAATAAGATAGGATAAGATAAGATAAGATAACACGATCATATACGTATAAGATTTTATAAGATCTTATAAGATAAGATAAGATCGCACATATAAGATTTTTATAAGATCTTATAAGATATGATAAGATAAGATAAGAGAAAATAAGTCAACAAAAATGCACTCTTATTCACCCATTAAATTCACAAGATTGCAAACACAAATATCCGAAATATATTTTGTAGGAAAATATTATAAGGACACGCCCTAAGATTTCCCGGGACATTTCCTAAAAAATGCGATCCTCAAAAAACAACCAAATAAAATAAATAATATTGATTATTAAAGCAAGAAACTCGCACACAAAATAATGGATTCAACTATCACAACCCCTAACAATGCAAGTTTTATTAAGTTTGTGGGTAAGGTAGCTTGGGTGTAGCACAGTTTAACCTAAGGTAATGTCCTTATGATATATCGAGATCATGGGTCAAGTGTCTTTATATAAAGCGACTATAGTGGCTCACTATGCGATAAAAGTCGATAAGGTACGGATGATGCTGATGTATCTCTTGGAATAATTTATTCTGAGAGAACAATAGTGACAAACGATTAACAAACCTCGAACTCGTATCTTGGGCATAATTGGTCGGGATGAAACACTCTAACCACTACTTTGAATGAGAGACCATCAACACGACATTAATGCATAGGTGGATTTAAGCCACATTTTTTTTGATAAGTAGGCCTCCCGCCTAAAGACGTGCTGTTATTAAATTTCCATCAATAGAAACTATTACAACACGTCACCATAATAAAAGGGGGGCAAACTCAATACAAGTACAATATAAATGCATCAAAACACAATATTGAAAAACACTAACACCATGTCACCCAAGTATTCCACTTTGGAGTTGCATGTTTTGCCCAACCATCCGCTATTTCATTTGCCTCTCTATAGCTGAAATTGAAAATCAACCTCCTTTTATTATCGATAATAAAAGTTATGAAACTTGTTCCAATTAAAACCGTAGGCTCCAAGGACATTCTTCTCATTTCACCCATACTAAAGGATTTCTAGTCGGATTCAATCAAGAGTTTTTTCCCTTTAATTCTTTTTTCACTCAAAATAAATTTCTAGTGCGAATTTATTGCAATAAACAATTTAGGCTTATAACATAAGACTAATGTGGAAATCAAATAAGGAGACGTCCTTAGATTTCTCGGGGACATTTCCTAAAAATAAATGTGATCCCCAAAAAACAACCAAAATAAATTACTATCGATTCATGTAATGCCGAAACTCTACACAAAATAATGGATCCGGACATATGCTACACCTACCCACTAGTAATATGCAGTGTTAAATTACGTTTAGTGGAGATAATAACAAATTTGATAAGGTTGGCATGTGTAAAGTCGAGGCTTGTTTAGGAACGTCTTTGGGGTCCGGTTTTGCTCAACTTATTTATAACTTATATACTATCTTATAAGATACGTAACAAGATAAGATGATAAAGATAAAGATAAGATAAAAATAAGATAAGATAAGATAAAAATTAGATAAAATAAGATGTTAGACACACTAATAAACTATCTTATAAGATAAGATAAAATAAGATAAGATCGATAAGATCGTATGTTATTTTATAACATCTATGAGATAAGATAAAAATAAGAAAAATAAAAGTTCAATAGAATGCACTTAATATATATATATATATATATATATATATATATATATATATATATATATATATATATATATATATATATATATATATATATATATATATATATATATATAATGTCACAGGGGTAGCCGAGTAATACGAAAAAATAGAAAAAGAAAAAAAAGGGTAACTACCTACTTTAATTTAAAAAAAATGTAAAAAGGAAAATTAAAAAGGGAACTACCTAATAAGACAAAAAATAAGTTGAACAAAAATGCACTCTTATTCACCCATTAAATTCACAAGATTGCAAACACAATATCCGTAAAATATATTTGTAGGAAAATATTATAAGGACACGCCCTAAGATTTCCTCGGGACATTTCTTAAAAAAAATGCGATCCAAAAAAAAACCAAATAAAATAATATTGATTAATAGAAAGCAAGAAACTCGTGCACAAAACAATGGATTCCACTATCACAACTCCCAACAATGCAAGTTTTATTAAGTTAGGTAGTCTACCCTGGTGACAAAAGTTTTTGCCTAAGGTAATGTCCTATGATATATTGGGATATCATGTGTCATGTCTTTAAATAAAGCGACCATAGTGGCTCACCATGCGATAAAAAGCCGATAAGGTATGAGGGATGATGTTGATGTATCTCTTGGAATAATTTATTCTGAGAGAACAATTGTGACAAACGATTAATAAACCCTCGAATTCATGATAATCACTACACGACATTATCGAGATAAGTCGATTTAAGCACACGACCAAACACTTTAGGCTTATAATACTATAAGACTAATGTGGAAATCAAATAAGGAGACGTGCTAAGATTTCTTGGGACATTTCCAAAAGTAAATGTGATCCCCAAAACAACCAAATAAATAACTATCGATTTATAGAATGCCGTAAACTCTACACAAAACAATGAATTCTGGACATTTAGCAACAATTTACCTACTCAAGGAATATGTAGTGTTAAATTACGTTTAGTGGAGATAATAACAAATTTGATAAGGTTGGCATGTGTAAAGTCGAGTCTTGTTTAGAACGTTTTGTGGTCCGTCTCTTGGCTCAACTTATTTTAACTTATATACTATCTTATAAGATTAGATAAGATCGTATAAGAGTAAGAGATAAAATAAGATGTTAGACACATCTTAATAAAACTACATTCATAAGATAAGATAAAAATAAGATAAGACGTATAAGACGTATTAAGATTTATAAATATCTATATAAGATAAGATAAAGATAAGACAAAATAAGTTCACTGCAATTGCACTTTAATATATATATATATATATATATATATATCAAGAGTGGTAGCCGTAGTAATACGAAAAAATAGATAAAAGAAAAAAAGGGTTACTACTACTTTAATTAAAAAAAGAAAAAGGAAAAATAAAAAAAAGGAACTACCCACAAGCATAAAATAAGCTTAACAAAATGTGACTTTATTCACCCATTAAATTCACAAGATCGTAAAACACAATATCTGGGTAGTAAATATATTATGGCAGAATATTATAAGGACATCAGCCCTAAGATTTCCGGGATATTTCCTAAAAAATGCGATCCAAAAAAAAACCAAATAAAAAATATTGATTAATGTAAAAGCAAGAAATCGTGCACAAAACAATGATTCCATCACATCACAACCCCCAACAATGCAAGTTTTATTAGTCAGGTAGCCTACTCCGCTGGTAGACAAAGCTTTACCTAAGGTAATGTCCTATGATATATTGATATCATGGGTCACCGTTTTAAATAAAAGCCGACCATAGTGGCTCACCATGCGATAAAAAGCCGATAAGGTGTTTAGGATTTATGTTGATGTATCTCTTGAATAATTTATTCTGAGAGAACAATTGTGACAAAACGATTAATAAACCTCCGAATCCGTGATAACTACCACACGACATTGGCCGTACAAGTCGATTTAAGACATGACTAAACACTTTTGCCTTATAATACCATAAGACTAATGTGGAAATCAAATAAGTAGAGATTTACAGACTCTCTGTGACATTTCCAAAATTAAAATGTGATCCCAAAACAACCAAATAAATACTATTGATTCATAGAATGCCAAACCTACACAAAAAATGGATCCTATACATTTGCTACACCTCTTACCCACTAGTAATATGTAGTGTTAAAATTACGTTTAGTGGAGATAATGTACAAATTTGATAAGGTTGGCATGTGTAAAGCTCTAGTCTTCAGTTAGAATATTTTTTAAAACTGCCTCGTCAACTTATTTTAACTTATATACTATCTTAAAAAGATTAGATAAGATCGTATAAGATAAGATAAAGATAAGACAAAAATGTCTAACAGAATATGCACTTTAATATATATATATATATATATATATATATATATATATATATATATGTCATGAGGTAGTCAGTAATAATAAAAATAGAAAAGGAAAAAAGGGTAACTACCTACTTTAATTTAAAAAATAGAAAAGGAAAATTAAAAAGGAACTACCTTAATAAGACAAAATAAGTTGAAACAAAACAGACCCTTATTCACCCATTAAATTCACAAGATCAAGTAAACACAATATCCGTAAATTACGTATAATTATATTTCCTATAATACAAATGATATGGAATACATTTATTATCGTAAAATCAAATGTGTTCAATATGAATTAGAATTTCTAATGCCTCCTATGAATCAATAGCCATTGGATTGGCCGTTTATCGAGCAACAACCTTGGACATCTTTTAAATCTGACGCGACTCGATTTTGAACTTATTCAATATCCGGGTCGGAAATGTTCAATATCGTCGCCGAAAATTTGCTTAATTTGTAACATTTCATATCAGATAGGAAAGCTTAAAAATGCTTTCTCTCGGTACCAAATAAAGATTTAACTTTCCATATAAAGACTAAAGCAATAATAATAACACAAGTTACACAACCAATCAACCATAGATCGAATAATAGTTTGAACAATAATTTAATGGGATTACCTACATCAAGTTACTCCTAATAAGTAAATAACCAAAGAAAATTGTATTTTAATTCCGCATTCACTCATTTTTTAAGAAAGAGAAAAAAGATCCCTTACAACTCGCAAAGCAGCTTACATCCCCAGACCTATTTAAACAAAAAAAATGTAACAATGACGCTAAGATGGTGTGAACAAAAAACTAAAATGTTAAAAAACCGAATTATTCCTTAGACGACCTACCGAGTTGTTTTGCACTCCATTCATCTAGAACTTAAGCATTTCGTCTCCATCGGTTATTAAGCAATGTCATCCCAATTCCAGGCGCTCAACCCACCATGTGTATTGACATTTAGAAAAACTTTGCTTCCTAAACAATAAAAGTTTCAAGATATAGTCCACCAATAATTATCACAACTTCCCAGAGAGATTATTTTTTGTAAATGTAATCAGCATATGGAATTGAGCATCTATCTTGCCTTGAGCCTCAACACACCTTCGAGCGAACTCCAATCGACATCTTCGGTTCCATATTTATAGAATTCATAATTTCCTTCCAATTTTTAAAAACACACCGGTTTAAGCAATACATATATATTTCACTCAGGGGATTATATTAGCTTTAAAAATGGTATCCTAAATACCAAATTTGATAAGATGCCATGGTTATGTGGCTCAGGTTATGGAGAGATCGAGTATGGAAGAAAGGAGTAAAGTTGTTTGTTAGATTTTAGTATTCGATGAAGTATTATTTATAGCTAAGTCCACACTAAGATTTTAGCATGGTTGATACACTTGACAAAGTACAATGCTACTAAAACAATTAAAAAGTGACTCAAGTAAACATATAAGGTCATCAAAATTATTAGGTTAATATTATTAACTTAAAATTCTAATTTATGATTCTAGTAAACATAATTATAGTTTCATATGAAGTCAAAATTTTATTATTATCTATTTTTTTATTATTATAATTTTTTGCCCATTTGTACAAAAGTATTTTTTGTTCAAATACATATGAGGAATAATCCACAAATATCGTGTTCTAATTAATAATGAATATTATCGGCATTATCAATCGGTCGACGGCCATTACGACCCAACACTTTAGATTGTAATCACCGTACTAGTTAATGTGGAAACCCAAATAATTCTAGAGATTTCCTTAGGTCATGTCCTAAGATATTTAGAGTCAAGTCTTTTAAATACAGCGACCAACATTGAAGGACTATTGGATTCATATATAGGAGACAAGATGGGCACACACAATGGCTCGTGATGACGTTATCATAACCACATGTCAGTGAGTCATATCCTCGGGCATTCGCTACGCGCATATCTTAACTCAATGCCATTGATAATGTTTTTATGTACAGACCCAGAAACCCTAGGATACGCCCTTATAAAATTTACGTATAATTATATTCCTATAATGCAAAATGATATGAATACATTTATTATTGTAAAATCAAATGTGTTCAACATGAAATAGAATTTAATGCCTTCCTATGAACCAATAAATATTGGATTGGTCGCTTATCGAGCAACAACCTGCAGTGTAGCTATACTCACCACCGATTTTTTCGGAATCTTAAATAATCGAGGTTCTTTTGTGCTGTTATTATCTTCAAATTGAAGGTGACCTATTTTGAACCTGCTCAATAACGTCACTAAAATTTTAAGTTAAGACTAGGAATATTTATATCGTGGTAGGAAAGCTTAAATGCATTCTCGGAAAATTTCAAATAAATTTAACTTTGGATATAAAGACTAAAGCAATAATAATAATAACACAACCAACTCAATCATGAGATCGAATAATTATTTTGAACAATAATTCTTAATTTTGTAGCCTGCCGTGCTTCAAGTGCCACTTTACGGTCAAGTGTTATAAGCCCCAGGCTGGAGACTAAACACAAGTTCACATTCTCATCATCATCACTATGTACTTCCATTTTCTTAACAAATTCATCAAACTTACCAAAACTTGTCAACTTCTTCAAACCTAATTTTGGTAATATCGTAGATAAGATTCTACTCAAAATGCTCTCGCGACTTGGGCGACCTAATGGAATTACGGGCGAGTCTCAAGAACCCCGAAAGTTGAAGCATATAAAGTTCCCTATGTATTTTTGTGGACGCCTTCCATTCCGCCTTCCAGCCATAAATTTGCCAATCTCATGTGAGGACACATGAAATCAATCAGGAGTAGCCCAAGGTAACACATCATGCTTTTCGTATCTTTATCATTTCTAAGCACTTAGATCAAATCAAGTACTTCTGTACTCTAGCATCGACATGAATGCTGAGTACCGACGTTGTACCATAATTTATCTACTAAAACTCAGAGGCACTATGTCAGGAGCAAGTCCACAATGGGCCAATTGGTTTATCGTTACTCAACAATGTAAATATTCTTTTCTATATAAAGTGTTATTTAATTACAACAACAAAATCTACATGTACTTATAATTTATATTAATTTTAAAATGGTTCTTTTTAATAATGCGTGAAAACATGAACATTTAAAAATCATTACATGTTAAATTTACAATTATTTTATTACAACACCAACAAATATACATACCTGAATTACATACCTTAACTTTATGAATTTTTGCCAACAAAGAAACAAATATACATAATTGCTGAAAAACATGGAATATTTAAAGAATATGTTAATTTTACAATTATTTTATTACAACCAGTAATAAATTACATACCTTAACTTTATAACATACCTTAACTTTATAAATTTTTGCCAACAAGAATAAATATACATACCTTAAGCTTGTAAAACTGGAAATAGTTCGCTCGCTGCACCTGTATAATAGCTGATGTTAATTTTTATATGAATTAAATGAGCAAAGAAATTCACTTTCTCAGATAAATATTGTTTTCACTTTGACCGCATTTAAATAGGTATATATTCAAACATTATATATAATAGAGTGTCGACTTCGACCTTTTATAACACTTGAAATATGGAAAAACTAACACATAACACTACTTTCATATGTAATAACTACAATAATAAATAAACAATTAAGGAAAATTTTACGGTAGCTTACTCGACATCCATGTTTCATCCTCCACATAACGCGCAGCCATTGAGGCAAACAATTTCTATGTTACAATCTGCTCATCTCTGCTGGTAGAAGTTCTGGATCACTTGAAAATTATAAGTAAACTCTTTAAAGTTTTAGAGAAGAGTTGACCTTTACTATTCGATAATTTGGAGAAGAGTAACCTTTATTTGTTTGTTTGGATATATAATGGAAGAAACAAAGGATACTCTCTTCTATTTTAGGGAGAGAGTAGATCATAAGATATCGGCAGTTGGAGTATTAACAAACCATTTATTGCATGTTTATCTCTCCACACTCAATTAAGAAGTGACATCGTACAAGTGCCTAGCCATCATGTCAGATCGTAAATGAGCAAATTCACCTTCCACAGCTGGACACAAACATCATCTCCATTTTATAATGTGCGAAGAAAATATAAGGACACGGCGAAAATGAAAATAAAACGCAGGCCTAAACATCATTTAAAAAAGGGACATAATCGCTTTGCCCGCACGAGAAATCGATCCCGCGCCGCTTAGTTGTATAGGAGTTTCGCATCAATATTAATGACCACGGAGAAAGGGGTACGAGAACATATAATAGTTTTCCCAATTGATTATGTGGATATGTAGACTGCTAAATGTCGGGATAAACATTTGGATCCGCATATTTAAATATTTCCTAAAGATAAAACATATTTGATACTAAATAAATTTAGAACTTCGCATGTAGCCATGTAGGGTAGCTAAAACACGTTTGTAGAGGGTTTCTTTTATCCTACGAAATATGGCCAAGATCCAGCAGGGGGAGGGTTTATCGATCGTTAGTCTCAAATTGTAATAAATGGGTGCCGATCAACGATAGAAATCATTCGAGAGAAAAATAACGTCTAGCGTAATCATTTACTCGATTTTGCCGATCTCTCCTAATCGGGAGATCTGACCTAAGATACACTAAAAGGTCATACATAATCATTCGCCCGATTTTGCCGATCTCTTCTAATCGAGAGATCAAGTGACTCTAATATAGCCGCAAGGTCATGTCCTAAATAAAGCATTCCATGCTCGAAAACGACCAATCTAGTGGCTATTGGCTCATAGAAAAAGACATTCTACACAACACAAATTAAGATAAGACTATGCTCGTATTATGTGAACTATAGGTATTTCTCCCATGCTAAACACATAGGTTTAGACAATAATAATCGCATACATCTCATTTGGAGATTATATATATTATATTAGAAACATATTTCATGGAAACTTTTATTCTAGGGATATCTCATCGGATGAAATGGGGTCATTTACTAGCGTTTTACTACTTCTTTTGAATTTATTTAGTGGCACCATTTACTTTTTCACATTTGCGACACACTTCTTTTAAACGTTAATATCTCTTATTGGGTCAAGTAAAAATTTAAAAAAAAATTGGTATTTGGAATGTAAGCATTGAGATGAATCCAACAAGACCACACTCGACTATGTTTTTCTTATATAATGGTGCTGTAGATAACTTAATAAAATTGGTTGATGAATAAGGCTAAAAGCAAATGGTAACTTACTTAAAAAATACGGAGGTAGTATTTAATAAACATTAATCTTTATTTCGTAGTAGAAATTAGAAAGCGTGTTTTAGCTACCCTACATTCTAAGTTAAACATTTATTCTCGTGTCAAAACTCGTTTTCCTATCGAAGAAATGTAAACATACGTGTATCTTATTTTTTGTCTTTCTTTAGCGAACCATAATACAATAAACAATGGGTCGACACAAGAGACGTGCCGATACCCCCAGTCTCCGTGGTCACTAGCCATGATTTGAAACTCACTTGCATCTATGCGCGGATGGAATCCTGAAGGCGAGCAATGTACGTCCTTTTTGTAATTTTGTTCTTCGGGCAACGAAGATTTCATTAGATCATTATATTTTTTTATTAGTATACTTTTTGCCCATATCAACGTTATTATTTAGAATTATTATTAACTACATAAAATTTTTAACTCAAATATGATAGTATTTCTCTTTAAACGTTTGATCCACAGGACAAACGTGCCAGTACACAAACGTCAAAAGAAGATGCCTGAATCCACGACAAGATGCTTTTATGGTACTTTTGGGCCAAGGTCCATATGCTTCTCCTTAATTACACTTTAAACATAATTACACTCTTAAACCATATGAAAAGTAATCATCAAAAACTAAAATGTACCAGCTTATTAACGTAAATTTTCTCGTCAAAAAAAAAAAACTAAGTATTTTGGCATTTACATGATCCCCAACACAAGATTCTTCGCTTGTAAATTGAACAAACAAAACTTGTGTAAGTATCTAACTACTTGTTAGGTATCTAAGTATCTAACTACTTGCGTAAGTCTTTTAATGAGATATAATTATAAACTTTATTATATGTTATTTTCTTTTCGAATAATAAGCAATAATGTTATGTTCGATTCACGGTTCGGACCTTCTCGCTTTTCATTTCCAGAGGTCACATCTCCGATACCTTATAACTACACAACATCTATACAAATACTTCCTCCTTTCTTTTCTATTGCAACAACGAGATTTCGACACTATTCACTCTCCGCCCTTTCACTATCTCTCAGTGATTTTTACGTAAGGAAAATATAAAGCCATGTGGGATTTTGTTAGACTAATTAACCAAGGACAACATAAATGTTAAAATAAACAATCGGATTTTTAGAACCATTGTCAATTTGTTTTAGGTAATGACCCGTTTACTTGGGCGATTAATTAAACTATTAATATCAAATACCTAAACTACGCCGGCTTCGTAATCGGTCACGCGACCCAAAACATCGAGCTATTATTCCGCCATAATGCTTTTTTATTTTTTGTCCATTAAGAAATTGAAAAGCCTGAGGAGAGGTATTGATGGTACACATGGACACAAAACATTTATATTAGAAGTTTGAGGAGAGTGCCACGCGGCACATACACATTCATAGGTACGGCTTTTGATATACTACCTTGTTCTTTCGTTGCTTTCAAATCATGGTTTTTCTAATTTCTAGTGATAATTAGACTAGAATATTTCTACGTGATCAAACTCATCAAAGTAAGCTAGTATAACTCAACTAGTTAGTTCCTATAAAAATTGTTTAGGTAATCGACCTCAAAGAAACATGGGTCATTACCTAAATCAAAATGACAATGGTTTTAAAAATGCTATTGTTTATTTTAACATTTATGTCGTCATTGTTTATTCAATTGTGGATCTTGGCTTCTAAAATTAGTGGTTCATAATTTAGTTCCTAATTTCTAGTTATAATTAGACTAGAATATTACGAAGGAAATTTTGATATCCCTATTACTAGAGGTAATTAAAGAATATATACCTCGCACGCATAGCGTGCATATAATTGTAGTGCCAGTGTTCTATGTGAAGAGGGATAGACACCAAAAAAAAAGAAAGGAAAAAAAAAGGGTAACATACCTACTTAATTAAGTAAAATAGAAAAAGAAAAAAAAAAAAGGAAACTACCTAGGGTGTAAGATGAGGCGACAACTATGGTCCTAAGCTAATTATCCTAAGGTGTTCTACTATGGTCCTGGGGTTTCTTCCCTACCGAGACGCAAGACCCATAGTGTTTGCTAGAATGTCTTGCCCCTATATAAGGAATCAATTGTCATTGTGTTGGTCGCTATTATTTAAAGACATGACCCTAAATATATTAGGACATGACTCCTAAGGAAATCTATCAATTCTAAGCTCACAAAAGGTCGGGTCATGTGCTTAAATCGACCAATGCAATAATGTCGGTATTCATTCCTAATTATATCGATCACCAGCTATAAGGATCAATTGATAATACAATTGCTACTATGTTATCCATTCTGGGGAGACAAAGCTTGAAAGACACCAATGGTTATTCTATGACATTATTTCACCAAAGTATATTTGTACGGTAGTACAAAAATTAGTTTTATTTTTGTTTTATTTTTGTAATGTAAATATTGGATGATTAATGTTTTTAATAAATATAATTTAAGTACAAAAGAACCAGATTAAGTTTGCGTGATCGAAGTCAAAGTTCGACATTGAAGTGATAAAATAGGCGTAATGATGAATCGATTTACTATAGCCTACTTCAAGTTTGTAATTTCAGTGGGACAGGAATCCTCCTCATCATTGGGGTGTGGTAACACTATAAAAATTTCTTCTTCGAGAAGGAATACGTGGTGATAAGTTGAGGTTCTTTTTTCTCCCATGTCATTAATATAATTTATATGAATTATCAAAAAAATAAAAAGGCGTAATGATGTGCAAAGGTTGCGGATGTTAAAGGCTTATAGCCTTATAGGTTTCTTCTGGGAGCCTCTGAATGGAAGTTATTGCTGATATGACATGATGTTGAGGGATAGCTTCGAGCACCAATTAATTATTCAACTTGCCTCATACTAAAAATACGTATTTATTTTCTCTTTAAGCTTAAGTTATCTTATATTATATTTTTTTTTTAATAATCGTACGAATGAAGACCAACTACCGGCTTGGTGCACAAAACAACACGAACTAAACGAGGTGCAATACACAGCACAAACTTCATAAGGTGGGTACGAAACACAAATGAAAATTTGGCTTCGAGATTCCATTTAAGCCGAGGAATCTTCAATACTTTTTAATATATTTAGGGAATCTCTTCCCACTTAATTAGGTCTATTTTTAGTTTTTTTTAGTTTTCATCCCTTTTACTTCCAACATAACGTGACCCTCCTCATATTTCCCTAAATTATACCCTTTTTTCCAATCTAAGAAAACCCCCAAATTTTCTTTCTTTAAAACATTAGAAGTCAAGATGAGTGTCGATCTTCAAAGAAATTCAAGGCAAGAAGGCAAAAAGCTATGGAGGATGCTCAAGTTAAATGTTTAAACATATATTAATGGTCTACTTTATCCCAACAATGAACATTACCCCCATATATGTCCCATTTTCATCCAATGTGCCTCCATTTACCACCTCAATGGTGAATCTACCTTTCAGCCTAATAAACAACAACATAAGAAACAATTGCAAAAAAGATCAACAAACAAAAAAATACATGCCAAAATTATGACAAAAAGAAATGTCTAATTCTCCTAAATTAACGCATAAAACCCCACTCATAAAGCCCTAATTACTCCTAAATACAAACATACACAACATACATATGAATTCGAAAGTATAATTAGAGGATGCAAAACTTACAAAACTCGGGCTTTCTGGGTGACCTTCAATCGTGGCAACAAATGGAGTCTTGACCTTGGTATTCTAACAATCTAAGATGATGAAGATGAAAGGGTATTTTTCGGGGTTCAATACTCTCTGAGGAGTGGGGTCACATGTAGAGCAAAAAGGGAGGGAAAAATGGCAAACTAATTAAGTCGATAGATTCCCTAAATATATTAAATATTAAAGATTCCCCGGCTTAAATGGAATCTCGTGCCAAATCTTCATTTATGTCAAGCTGCACCCACCTTATGAAGTTTGTGCTGTGCACCGTGACCCTCGCTTAGTTCGTACTGCTTTGCACCAAACTAATAAACAAGGCCGTTCGCGCCAATTTACCCTTTTTTTTTTGATAATTTGGTGTTATATCATTACTCGCCCAAAAGGCACAGTATCTTTTATGCGAAGTTTACTTATCTTATATTATATTATTGGCTAATGATCCAAAAGCCAACATTCGGGTATCCTTAGCTGAGGGGCTACCGGGAGGTGGAAAGAAATGGAGCGGAATTGTATATGCACGACAACGCGTGTAACTGTCTTGTATTTTATTTTTCAAAAACCGATGTTCAATTTAAATTTGGTAATTTTTTTTCTTTTACCCCCTTTTTTGTATAAATAAAAAGAAGGTATTATCTTCTTCCTTCTTTTGTTTCTTTTTACCTTTTCCTATTTTTTGGTGCTCCCTATGTGTCGCCTTATAAATAGAGATTATTCAACTTGCCCCGGACTAAAAATAAGGATGAAGCTACTATTATTTTCTCTTTTTTTAAGCTTCAGCTTATCTTGTATATTATTTTTTTTTTTTTATAATTTAGTGTTATATCATTACTTGCCCCAAAAGGCGTAGTCTCTTTTACACGAAGTTTACTTATCTTATATTATATTATTGGCTAATTCTTCTAAAAGCCAACATTTGGCATCCTTATTAGAAAGCCGGTGAGAGAAGTAATCGATCAGACAGAGTGTAATGCATGTCGCAATGCGAAGTGTCTTTTGTATTTTACTTTCAAAAATCGATGTTCAATTTAAATTTGGTAATTTTTTTCTTTTACCCCCTTTTTGTATAAATAAAGAAGTTATTTTTATCTTTTTTTTTTTTCTTTTTTACCTTTTTCTTTTTTGGTGTCCCCTATGTGTCGCCTTATATAATAGAGATATATAGTCTTATCACGCCCATCATCGGGCTCACTCCTCCAAATATTTTCTCGTTTCCCTTTCGAAATATTCGGTATCCATGGCTTCGTCAAGTTCACGCCCATCATCATCCTCCCTCAAAAGGCCAAGGACACGATCATCCTCATCATCATCCCTCATTCCTCATCCTCAAGGTCATCAACCCGCACCACCGCCATTCACCGCCTATCGCCACCAAAGTCGCCTCTTTCACTCATTGAAGATGCGATTGGAGATGCGATAAAAAATTTACTTCGTTCACCGTGACCTTCACGACGCGCGTGATCGCCTTTGCACGCGAGGACCCGGATTATGCGGTAGTCGTGTGCGGGGTATGTTATACCATGAAGACCGTATGGAGGGGTTATTCATCCTCGTTGGATTTGCCAGAGCAAGAGTTGTTATCCACATACGCTCGAAAGCTCAAAACCTTTCTAAATAGGAACGGGTCTCCATGTCGCTATGTACGATCTCAGCGAAGGCGTCGAGCATCGGCACGAGAACCATACGTCACCAAAACTCCGGGAACAGAGACGCACATCTGGGAACTTCTTTGGATTCATATGAATGCGCGGAGGTTAGCATGCTCGTCGTGTAAGGTTCAATACTATATGTACATACTTCATGCTCCTTAGTCGTACCCAGAGGGAATAGCGTAAGTGTTTCGTAATTGCGTAGTGTTGTTCTTGAAAGTTAGTTGCATTTCTCTATGCTCTTTCAGAAAAAAGCTATGTTAGTAATTGCTCTATATCCTAAATACTCCTATCTATGTTAAGTTTAGTGAAATGTGACCCTTTGTTTAATCTTATATATAAAAATTAAGTCAACGCATACAAATAAGATCAAGGTATGGTATTTTCGAATATTTATTTTGAATAAATGGGTACAAGTAACTATGATACTTAACTTACAAAATGGGTATGGCAAATTAAATGGTGTGATATGGAAGAATAATATTACTCACTTGTTTTTAAAAACTACATAACATTAACTCGCGCTTTTTTAAAAAACCGCATAACATTATTTTATTTTTTTAAACGTATAATATTAATTTAAATCGAGGAAATGTCCCCGAAGACAATAGTCGAAAGCACCTATAGATCGACAAACGATTCAATACCCAATTTCTATAGCAATGACTAAGGTAATGGATCGAAGTGGATGGCAATAATGGCATGCTGCGGCTTAATAAACTTCCCGATAACAACAAATTAAGCTGTAATTGGTGGAATTATGTTAATTAGTGTCATGCCGCTATTGTAATCCGGCTTCATGCCATAATGAATGGAACGCTAAAATTATATTAAAAAAAGTCTTTCTATGAGAAATTAAATCTTAATTTCGTACTGGAAAGCGTATTTAAGCTACCCCACACGATATGAAATGTTTTTTTTTTGATAAATTGGGAATTTGATTATTCATTTGGAGGTGGCATAATGACCGCCATTAGCCCATTACATTAATCCATGCTTGGTAGGAACATTCACACCGATATGAAATGTTAAAGATTTATTTCATATCAAACCGAGTTTTAAGTTAACAAACTAGTTATTAGGTCGGGCTACTTATTAATATTATAGTTTATTAACACTAAATGTTATTTGGTTTAGTGGTTAAGACTTTAGTAATTAGTATATGTTCTTGAGGTCCGGGATCAAACCACATACTACGCAATTTCCAAATTATTTTTATTGATTGTGGATTGCGATGGAGTAAAACTCCCTTAGGGAGAGGTGTCACGTGGCACCGTTTAGCCTTGTTTAGGCACGCCTTTTTAATATATTAGTATAGATATCCGGACAATGTTTATGTTAGATCCTTTTGTTATATTTTCTTAAAGACAACTCTTCAAAGCACTAGCTAATTGATTATTCATCTATCCCATATCATATTTCAGAAGGATTGATGGGGGGCCTTTTTCTTGGAACCAATGGTGTAAATTAAAGCCATTAACTTTTGTCAAATAAGGGTCCCTTTTCCCTTAGTAGTTTCCTTTTATTTTTCCTTTTTCTATTTTACTTAATTAAAAGTAGGTAGCGTAACCCTTTTTTTCCTTTTTTTCTTTTTTTTGGTGTCCTATCCCTCTTGACATGAAGTAGAACACTAGCCTTTATATCGTAGCTATGCGTGCGAAATCATATATTCTTTAATTACTTCTGAGTGATAATTTTCGTCAAAAATTGTTTACAAAAATTGAAAAGGGAACGTAGTTGTGTGTTTTCTGGCCCGTAAATGATGAAGAAGATAATATAATGATGAGGAAGAAGTTATTGTAGTGTAACTTGTTTTGTAAGAGATAAATTAGGGATTTTAATTTTTTTTTGTATGAATTTGTTAAGAAATGGGAAGGGGATAGAGATGAGAATGTGTCCGAGCCTCGATGAATTTGTTAAGAATGCATTTGGCGACTCCTTACGTTAAGCGGGGCCTCGTTGAGTCTGGACAATTTTGTTGCTGGATCTAGGGGTTCTTGGTGTTGGGCCTCCTTTCATGATTGTCTTGGTTTTGCTCCGGGTAAGAAAATTTTTTAAGATCTTTATAAGATAAGATAAGATAAGATAAGACAAAATAAGTCGAATGCAGAGCAGCCCTAAAACGTTATTCCTCTCGCGCAGTGGTTGAGCCTTTAGTATCTTGGTCTCGACATCCTGGATCGAAACCCTATGCTACGCAATTTTTATTTTAATTATTGTCGATTACATGGAGTAAAACACCTTTAGGAGAGCGCCACGTGGCACCGGTTCTGATTAAGGCATGCCTTCTAATATATTAGTATAGATGTAGATGTTACAAATTAACCAATACAAAAATTTCGTGGACGTTTAATTTGATATTTACTACGTGTCCTTTTATTTTCTTGGAACCAAAGGGATTAGGATGTAATGTTGCTCCTTAAATCCAACTTCTAATTGAATGTATTTTTTTTATTTGAACTTCCCAATAAATATAACCCAAGATCTTGGGAAAAACGACACACTGATATGTATTGTAGTAGGCACCTTCTAACTCGTTTAATTGAAGATGTGATTGGTGATAAATTGGAAACTAAACCAATTTCTTACAACAAATGCTCCCAAGAATAATGACTTAATTATATAAATAATGTTAGTAGTAGATAAAATCATGTCAATAAATAATCCCTAAATGGAAAAAACTTTGTTTAATTATTTGCATGTATCATTATAAAAAGAGCATTGAATAAAACACTAATATAACGCAGAAGGCAATGAAAGGCCTAGTTGAGTGGTGGGTGGTCTAAGAGCCTAGAGGAGTTCATTATTTGCAAAGAAGAGAGAGCATTGAATGAAACCCGACTAATGCCTCTTGGAGAAAGAATGAACTCCCTCCCCCAATGAATGTTTTACACTTTTACTTCGCGTGAGTTCATTACGTGTAATGAATTGTGTAAGAATAATAATGGCCAAAGGAATTGTGGAAGAATAACACTGACCAAAGGTCGTTAGGGTTTGATGAATAGCGAATTAAAATAATTATGGTGGAGTTTAAAAGCAAGTTTCCTATTAAATAAACAAGGACAACATAAATGTTAAAAAAAACGATCGCTTTTCGAACCATTGTCGGTTGTCTAAGGTAATATCCCAATGTTACTGTGGGAGATTGTCTAAACTATTATTATAGGAACTAACTATAAGTTCGATTACCATACTAGCTTACTTTGGATCAAGTAATACGATTCTAGTCTAGTTATCACTAGATATTAGGAAAAATTAATGCACTAATTTTAAAAGCAACTTCCCTATTGAATAAACAAGGACAACATAAATGTTAAAATAAACAATCGCATCTAACTAATCGAGTCAAATACTAGCCTACCTTGATCACTTCGTAATATTCTAGTCCAATTATCACTAGAAATTAGGAACTAAATTATGAAGCACTAATTTTAGAAGCAAGATCCTTTTTATTGAATAAAACAATGACAACATAAATGTTAAAATAAACAATCGCATTTTTTAAAAACCATTGTCATTTTGATTTAGGTAATGACCCATGTTTCTTTGGGGCGATTACCTAAACAATTATTATAGGAACTAACTAGTTGAGTTATATTAGCCTACTTTGAGCCGTGCGGATCACATAGAAATATTCTAGTCTAATTATCACTAGAAATTAGAAACCATGATTTGAAAGCAACGAAAAAGAACAAGGTAGTATATCAAAACGGCGTGCTTATGAATGTGTATGTCTTCGTGGCACTCTCCTCAAAACTTCTAATATAAATGTTTTGTGTCAGGTACCATCAATACACTGCTCCTTTAAACTTTTCAATTTCTTAATGGACAAAAAATAAAAAAAGTGGCGGAATAAAAAGCCAGCTGTTTTAGGACATGACCGGCACGAAACAAACATAGTTTAGGTATTTCTCTCTGATAATAGTTTAGGTAATCGCCCAAAGTAAAACGGGTCATTACCTACAAACAAATTCGACGCAATGGGTCTAAAAATCCGATCGTTTATTTTAACATTTATGTTATCCTTGATAAACGAATCTAACAAGATCCCACATGACTATATTTTTAACATTAGGTAAAATCACAAGAGATAAAAGGAAAGGGCGGAGAGTGAATAGTGTCAAAATCTGCATTGTTGCAATAAAAAGAAAGGAGGAAGTATTTGGATAGATGTCAGGTAGTTATAAGGTATCCGAGATGTGACCTTGGAAATGAAAAAAAAAAAAAGCTTGAACCATGAATCGAACATAACATTATTGCTTATTATTTCAAAATAAAAAATATAATAAATTTTATAATTATATCTCATTAAAAGACTTACGCAAGTAGTTAGATACTTAGATACCTAACGAGTAGTTAGATACTTACACAAGTTTTGTGCTGAGTCAATTACAAGCGAAGAATCTTGTGTTGGGATCGTAGCCAAATGTAAGAATCTCAGGTTGGGACTATGTAAAATGCCATGTGGTTAATAATAATTCTAAATAACGTAGATATGGGCAAAAAGTATATAATAAAAAAAAAAATATAATGATCTAATGAAATCTTACGTTGCCCGAAAAAAAATTACAAAAAGGACATACAAAGTGCTCACCTTCAAAGGATTCGATCCTGCGCCGCATAGATGCAAGTGAGTTTCATATCATGGCTAGTGACCACGGAGACCGAGGGGGGTATCGCCACGTCTCATGTGTCCGACCAATTGTTTATGTATTTATGGTTCAAGCTAAAGAAAGACAAAAATAAGATACGCGTATGTTTACATTTCACGATAGGAAAAATAATTTTGACACTGAATAAATGTTTAACTTAGAATGTAGGAAAGCTTTAAAACACGCTTTCTAATTTCTACTACGAAATAAAGATTAATGTTTATTAAATACTACCTCAGTATTTTTAAGTAAGTTGTACCATTTGCTTTTGGCATTATTAATCAACCAATTTTTATTAAGTTATCTCGCACCATTATATAAGAAAAAAACATAGTCGGAGTGTGGTCTTGTTAGATTCATCTCAATGCGAACATTCCAAATACCAATTTTTTTTTTAAATTTTTACTTAGACCCAATAAGAGATATTAACGTTTAAAGAAGTGTCCCGACAAAATGTGAAAAAGCAAATGGTGCAACTAAATAAATACAAAGGTAGTATAAAACGCCATAGTAAATGACCCTATTTTATACGGGGATAGCCTTATTAAATTTGTTATTATCTCCACTCAAACCTATTACTTGATTTCTAAATTGTTCTCAATATTGTTTCATCCAACCAAATATGCCCAAGATACGTGAGCGTCTAGGGTTTATTGATCGTTCAGTCTCGAATAAAAATCATTCCAATAAATCCAATAACGTTTGTCATTCATTTAGCTTGCACAACCGAAGGAGATGTTGTGTCGAGCGTGGAGGGTAAATTGCTCATTTAGGATTGACATGATGGCTAGGCACTTCGTAGAATGTCACGTCTAAATTAAGTGTGGATAGATAAACATGCAAAAATGGTTTAGTTAGTATTCTCCCAACAACCAATGAAGGGTACTCTTTGTTTCTTCCCGTATAAGTATCCAAACAAACAAATTAAGGTTACTCTTCTTCTAAAAGTTTAAGGCATACTTATAATTTTCAAGTGATCCTGACTTCATGGGATGAACGGTAGAACAAAAATTGTTACTATACAAGCAAAAACACGCATTAGGCATAGGGTGTTTCATGGACGACAAAAAAGCCTATGGTAAATGTTGTCTAAACTCCTTAATTATTTATTTATTATTAGAAGTTATTTCCACATATGAAAGTAGCGTTATGTGATAATTTCAGATTTCACGCGTCATTATCATGTAATGTACTTGCACTAAACCTTTTCGAAGATTCCATTTAAATTTCATATTTTGTTATATTAAATTGGTAATTAAATTTCTAACTGGAGTAACTAAATGGGGGCATCATAACCTTATGTACTACAAGCTTATAACATAAAATGTAACTCCAAAAGAAACAAAGATATGTGAATGTAACCCTATTTTAAATGCAAAGTGGAAGTCCCCAAAAAAATGCTGAAAGTGAAAGTAATAATATTGATATAACGTTAATTTAGAACTTCATTTAATTCATATAAATTAACATAAACTATTATACCCGCCTAAACGCCTAGTAGTGCGTGGGCGGCGACGAGAAGCAGTTGCGTCGGGGTGTTACCTTGTTTAATTTTTGCGTGATGGTCGAACTTTTGTTTTTATTATTTATGCGAAATCGTATTGTGTGCTTTGAATTCGTTTGTAATACCATGTGTTTTGTATGTGGCAATATAAAACAACTAATCATGACCGATTTTTCAGCGTTATTTTTATTTTGGGATAATGGATATATGTCAACTGCAAAAAATGAAAATAATACTCCAATTTTCAATGTTGAATTTCGGGATTATATGATGTAATAAGTGAAAAGAAGATAACCTACCTATTTATACTAATTACAATAGGTAAATAAAACTAATGCTAATATGCTATAATTACATATAACAAAACTAAGTAACAATATTACTAAACTCTAACAACCTAACTAACAACAAATAACCAAATTCTATACTCACAACACTTCGTAGGCCGGAGGCAGGGGCGCGGCCACTTTTAAGGGATTCCAAATTGAACAAAGCAACATGTTTTTTTCCGAAAAATCTGAGGAGGGAAACCAATGGAATAAATTTTGACAAGCAACCTTTCAATATATTTGTATAGATATTTACATTTGAAAAATTTAAAAAACTTAAAGTATGTAATCAAGGTAAGTATATTTGTTGTTGGTGTAATTAAATAATTGTAAAATTAACAACAACTATTTTAAATGTTCCATGTTTTTCAAAGCATTAATAAAAAGAACCACATTTGTAAAATTAAATATAATTAAGGTATGCAATAAATGTTGTTGTAATTAAATAACCGTACATTTCGGCATATGAATAAGAAATTTCGAGTTCCTATAATAATAAACCAATAATTTCGCCGCGAACTTATTCCTAACATGGTGCATGTACGAGTTCGTAGTAGATAGATTATGTAAGCTTAACAGGCGTCTTTCCCGGATTCATGTCGATGGGCAAAGAATGTGCTTGCGTGCGCGTAAGGTAAGCCAAGCCATGTTCAGCTGCGAGAAGCATGATGTGTTCATTGCGGGCTATTAATGGTGATTTCATGTGTCCGCATGATATTAGCCAAATTGTGAATCGGGAAGGTTGGAATGGAAGACGTCCCCAAAATACAGAGGGAACTTCATCGCCAACTTCTCGTGGTTCTTAGAAGTCATTCGTAATTCCATTGGGGTCCGCCCAAGTCGAAACATTTTTGGGGAACTCGAATGCATCCCCGATATTGCAAGTCGGGGTTGAAAGTTGACAAGTGTTTGACCCAATCTGAAGAATTTGTTAAGAAAATGAAGTGGATAGTGATGATGAGAATGTGAACGATAATTCTCGCAACTCCCGGGCTTATTACACTTCGGCTCCGGTAGTGTAACACGACCGGGCTAAAAATCGTTAAATTATTTTTGGAAACTATTATCCATCTATGGTGTGTGTTAATATTATCAGCTTAGTTTTTTATGTTCGCATCTAATTCTTGACACCGGTCAAGAGTAGCATTCCTCTCTTTGTTTGCATCGATCTAAAATGTAGTCGGATTCGCGACTTTTCTTTTGTAAATTGTAAATCTTTGTCGCCATTGTAATGCGGCTTCATGCCATGATTAATAAGAATGAATACATGACCTAAAAATATAAAGAACGACTAAATGTGGAAATAAAATAATAGGTAGATTTCCTTGGGTCGTGCTCTAAGAGAGTTAGGGTCATGTCTTTAAATAATAGCTACCAACACAATGATTATTGATTCATAGCATAGTGGCTCACCATGGGATAATAAGCCGATAAGGTAAGAGAATGCGTTATTGTATTTCTTGGAATGATTTACTCGGATGTAGCACCGAAAACAAACGATCAATAAACCTCCGACACTCCGTATCATGGGCATATTTCCTTGGATGAAACCCTCTAGACGATCGTTCAATCTTAATTTCATACATACAAAAAAAAAAGCGTATTTAAGCTTATGCACCTACACCGGCAGAAATGTTAAAGATTGATTTCAAGTATTTCAAACCAAGTTTTTAAGATATCGGAAACTAGAAAATTTCATTTATTAGTATTATACTTTAAGATATTAACTAATAAATGTTATTTGGTTATAGTGGTTAAGCCTTTAGTATATGTTCTGAGGTCCCGGGATCAAACCCCTATACTACGCAATTTCTAATTTTTTTTATTGTTAGTGGATGTGCATGGAGTAAAAACTCCTTAGGGAGAGAAAAATTGAGACAAACGATCGATCAATAAACACTACGACGCTCTTGTATCTGGGCATATTTGGTACAAGGGACGAAACCCACATAACCACTACTGTGGATGAGATAACGTCGAATAATCGCCATTGGTCTCTCTTAATTAGGAACGAATACACGACATTATCAGATTGGTCGATTTAAGCACATGATCCAACACTTTATGCTTAGAATAGATAGATTTCCTTGGGGTGGTAATGTCCTAAGATATTTAGGGTCATGTCTTTACAAATCATCATACGGCCAACACAACGACTATTGATTCACAGCTATTGATTCATATATCGCACTCAAGGGTCTCCTGGGTATGGGATAAAAACTCCGACTTACAGTGGCTCACCATGGGATAATTAGCCGATAAGGTACGAGAGAAGACGTTATTGTATTTCTTGGAAATTATTTTCTCCGGAGAAAAATTGGAGACAAACTGATCGATCAATAAACCCCTCCGACGCTCCGTATCTTGGGCATATTTGGTACAAGGGACGAAACACTCTAACCACTACTTTCTAATGAGATAACGTCCACTAATCCCACGTGGTGTCTCTTAATTTGGAATGAAAACGTGACATTATTAAGCATTTACGGGTCGCATTTAAGCACATGACCCAACACTTTAGGCTTAGAATTGGAAAGATTTCCTTAAAGGTCATGTCCTAAAGATATTTAAGGTCATGCTTTTAAATAACACGAATAAGCACAATGACACCGATTCATATAGGAGACAAGACATTCTACACAACATTATGAGTCTTGCGTCCTAAGATGGATGAAACCCCCGGACCATAGTGGCTCACCATGGGATAATCAGCGATATGGGTACGAGGGATGACGTTATTGTATTTCTTGAAATGATTTATTCGAGAGAAAAATCGAGACAAACGATCGAGCTACTCCTATATATCAAGATATTTGGTATAAGGGACGAAACCCTCTAACCACTACTTTGAATGAGATAACGTCCAAAATCACCATTGTTGTCTCTTAATTAGGAATGAATTCACGACATTATTGGGATTGGTCGATTTAAGCACCATGACCCAACACTTTAGGCTAAGAATTGGTAGATTTCCTTAGAAGGTCATGTCCTAAGATATTTAGGGTCATGTCTTTAAATAATTAACGCCAACACAATGACTATCGATTCATATATAGGAGACAAGACATTCTACACAACACTATGGGTCTTCAAGGCCTCGAAGATGGATGAAACCCCGACCATAGTGGCACCATGGGATAATAAGCCGATAAGGTACGAGGGACGACGTTATTGGTATTTGTTGAAATGATTTATTCTGAGAGAAAATTTAGACAAACGAACGATCAATAACCCTCCGACGCCCGTATCTTAGGGCATATTGGGTACAAGGGAGGAAACCCTCTAACCACTACTTTGAATGAGACAACGTCCAATAATCACCATTGGGGTGTCTCTTAATTAGAATGAATACGCTGCAGATACCGTATCGGGTTGATTTAAGCACATGACCCAACACTTCAAAGCTTAGAATTGGTAGATTTCCTTAGGGTCATGTCCTAAGATATTTAGGGTCATGTCTTTAAATAACAACTGACCAACACAACTGACTATTGATTCATATATGTGAGACAAGACATTCTACACAACACGACGGGTCTTAGCGTCTCCGTACATGGATGAAACCCCAGAACATAGTGGCTCACTACGGGATAATTAGCACGATAAGGTACGAGAGATGACGTTATTGTATTTCTTCAAATGATTTATTCGGAGAAAAATTAAAACAAACGATCGATCAATAAACCCTCCGACGCCCGTATCTGGGGGATATTTGGGTACAAGGGACAAAACCCTCTAACCACTAATTTGAATGAGATAACGCTCAATAATCGCCATTGGTGTCTCTTAATTAGGAATGAAATACAAGGCAAGGGTCGATTTTAAGCACATGACCCAACACTTTAGGCTTAGAATTGGTCGATTTCCTTAGGTCATGTCCTAAGATATTAAGGGTCATGTCTTTAAATAACAACGACCAACACAATGACTATTGATTCATATATAGGAGAGACGACATTCTACACAACACTATGGGTCTTGCGGCCTCGGTATGGATGAACCCCCCAGACATAGTGGCTCACCATGGGATAATAAGCCGATAGGGTACGTGGGATGACGTTATTGTATTTCTTGGAATGATTTATTCGGGAGGGAAAATTGAGACAAACGATCGATCAATAAACACTCCGACGCTCCGTATATTGGGCATATTTGGTACAAGGGACGAAACCCTATAACTAAAACTTTGAATGAGATAACGTCCAATAATCACCAATGGTGTCTCTTAATTAGGAATGAATACACCGATATTATCGCATTGGTCGATTTAAGCACATGACCCAACACTTTAGGCTTAGAATAGGAAGATTTCCTTAGGATACAGGTCGCTCCAAAAATAGCGACCAACACAATGACAATTGATTCATATATAATAGACAAGACATTCTAAACAACACTACGGGGTTTTGGCCCTCGGTATGAGATGAAACCCCGACCATAGTTGATGCCAACTCAGAATGAGATAACGTCCAATAATCGCCATCGGTGTGTCTTCATTAATAAGTGAATACAATCGATACAGGTCGATGTAAGCACATGACCCAACACTTTAGGCTTAGAATTGGTAGATTTCCTTAGGGTCATGTCCTAAGATATTTAGGGTCACGTCTTTAAATAAGCCGACCAACACAATGACTATTGATTCATATAAAGGAAACAAGACATTCTACACAACACTATGGCTCTTGCGGCCCCGGAATGGATGAAACCCCCGGACCATGGTGGCTCAACATGGGTTAATGAGCCGATAGGGTACGAGGGATGACGTTATTATATTTCTGAAATGATTTATTCGGAGGGAAAAATTGAGACAAACGATCGATCAATAAACCCTCCGACGCTCCGTATCTTGGGCATATTTGGTACAAGGGACGAAACCCAAACAACCACTACTTTGAATGAGATAACGTTGTCCAATAATCACCATTGGTGTCTCTTAATTAGGAATGAATACACGCATTATTGTATTGGTCGATTTTAAGAACATCGACCCAACACTTTAGGCTTGAGAATAGGAAGATTTCCAGATCAGGATATGTCTTTAAATAATAGCAACCAACACAATGACAATCGATTCATATATAGGAGACAAGACATTCTAAGCAACACTAGGTTGGGTCTCTGGGCCCTGCAAGCAGGATAAACCCCAGACCATAGTCGATGCCACGACCAAGAATGAGATAACGTCCAATAATCGCCATGGTGTCTCTTAATTAGGAATGAATACACATCGAAATCGATTTATGCACATGACCCAACACTTTAGGCTTAGAATTGGTAGATTTCCTTAGGGTTATGTCCTAAGATATTTAGGGTCATGTCTTTAAATAACAACTGACCAACACAATGACTATTGATTCATATAGCGAGCCAAGACATTCTACACAACAATATGGGTCTTCAGGCGTCTCGGTATGGATGAGACACTCGGACTATAGTGGCTCACCATGGGATAATTTGCCGATAACGTACGAGGGATGACGTTATTGTATTTCTTGGAAATGATTTATTCGAGAGAAAAATTGAGACAAACTATCGACTCTCCCGGTATATTGGGCATATTTGGTACAAGGGACGAAACCCTCTAACCACTTTACTTTGAATGAGATAACGTCCAATAATCACCATTGGTGTCTCTTAATTAGAAATGAATACACGACATTATTGCATTGGTCGATTTAAGCACATGTCCCAACACTTTAGGCTTAGAATTGGTTGATTTCCTTAGGTTCATGTCCTAAGATATTTAGTGTCATGTTTTTAAATAACAGCGACCAACACAATGAGTATTGATTCATATATAGGAGATAAGACATTCTACACAACATTATGGGTCTTAAGGCCTCTCGGTATGGATGAAACCCCCAGACCATAGTGGCTCGGCATGGGATAATAGCAGATAGGGTACGAGGGATGACGTTATTCTATTTCTTGAAATGATTTATTCGGAGAGAAAAATTGAGACAAACGATCGATCAATAAACCCTCCGACGCTCCGTATCTTGGGGCATATTTGGCACAAGGGACGAAACCCCTCTAACCACTACTTTGAATGAGATAGCGTCCAATAATCTCCATTGGTGTCTCTTAATTAGGAATGAATACGCGACATTATTGCATTGGTCGATTTAAACACATGACCCAACACTTCAGGCTTAGAATTAGTAGATTTCCTTAGGGTCATGTCCTAACATATTTAGGTCGATGCCTCCAAATAACAGCGCCCAACACAATGACAATTGATTCATATATAGGAGACAAGACATTCTACACAACACTATGGGTCTTAAGGCGTCTCGGTATGGATGAAACCACTGGAACATAGTGGCTCACCATGGGATAATTTGCCGATAAGGTACGAGGGATGACGTTATTGTATTTCTTGAAATGATTTATCCGGAGAGAAAAATTGAAAGAAACGATCGATCAATAAACCCTCCGACGCTCACGTATCTTGGGCGTATTTGGGTACAAGGGACAAAACCCTCTAACCACTACTTTGAATGAGATAACGTCCAATAATCGCCATTGGTGTCTCTTAATTAGGAATGAATAAATGACATTATTGCATTGGTCGATTTAAGCACATGACCCAACACTTTAGGCTTAGAATTGGTAGATTTCCTTAGGGTCATGTCCTAAGATATTTAGGGTCATGTCTTAAAATAACAAAGACCAACACAATGACAATTGATTCATATATAGGAGACAAGACATTCTACACAACATTATGGGACTTCGCGTCTGGTATGGATGAAATCCCGGACCACGGTGGCTCACCATGGGATAATTAGCCGATAACGTACGAGGGATGACGTTATTGTATTTCTTGAAAAGATTTATTCGGAGAGAAAAATTGAGACAAACGATCGACTCTCTGTATATTGGGCATTTTTGGTACAAGGGACGAAACCCTCTAACCACTACTTTGAATGAGATAACGTCCATTAATCACCATTGGTGTCTCTTAATTAGAAATGAATACACGACATTATTGCATTGGTCGATTTAAGCACATGTCCCAACACTTTAGGCTTAGAATTGGTAGATTTCCTTAGGGTCATGTCCTAAGATATTTAAGTGTCATGTTTTTAAATAACAGCGACCAACACAATGACTATTGATTCATATATAGGAGATAAGACATTTTACACAACATTATGGGTCTTACGTCTCGGTATGGATGAAACCCCCGGACCATAGTGGCTCAGCATGGGATAATAGCCGATAGGGTACGAGGGATGACGTTATTGTATTTCTTGAAATGATTTATTCGGAGAGAAAAATTGAGACAAACGATCGATCAATAAACCCTCCGACGCTCTGTATCTTGGGCATATTTGGCACAAGGGACGAAACCCTCTAACCACTACTTTGAATGAGATAGCGTCCAATAATCACCATTGGTGTCTCTTAATTAGGAATGAATACGCGACATTATTGCTTTGGTCGATTTAAACACATGACCCAACACTTCAGGCTTAGAATTAGTAGATTTCCTTAGGGTCATGTCCTAAGATATTTAGGTCATGTCTGTAAATAACAGCGACCAACAGAATGACAATTGATTCATATATAGGAGACAAGACATTCTACACAACACTATGGGTCTTGCGTCTCGGTATGGATGAAACCACCGGAACATAGTGGCTCACCATGGGATAATTAGCCGATAAGGTACGAGGGATGACGTTATTGTATTTCTTGAAATGATTTATTCGGAGAGAAAAATTGAAAGAAACGATCGATGAATAAACCCTCTGACGCTCTGTATCTTGGGCGTATTTGGTACAAGGGACAAAACCCTCTAACCACTACTTTGAATGAGATAACGTCCAATAATCGCCATTGGTGTCTCTTAATTAGGAATTAATACACGACAATGCGATTTAAGCACATGACCCAACAATTTAGGCTTAGAATTGGTATTTTCCTTAGGGTCATGTCCTAAGATATTTAGTGTCATGTCTTTAAATAACAACGGCCAACACAATGACAATTGATTCATATATAGGAGACAAGACATTCTACACAACATTATGGGACTTGCGTCTCCGGTATGGATGAAACCCCCAGGACCATAGTGGCTCACCATGGGATAATTAGCCGATAACTTACGAGGGATGACGTTATTGTATTTCTTGAAAAGATTTATTCGGAGAGAAAAATTGAGACAAACGATTGACTCTCTGTATATTGGGCATTTTTGGTACAAGGGACGAAACCCTCTAACCACTACTTTGAATGAGATAACGTCCAATAATCACCATTGGTGTCTCTTAATTAGAAATGAATACACGACATTATTGCATTGGTCGATTTAAGCACATGTCCCAACACTTTAGGCTTAGAATTGGTAGATTTCCTTAGGGTTATGTCCTAAGATATTTAGGGTCATGTCTTTAAATAACGACACCAACACAATGACTATTGATTCATATATAGCGAACAAGACATTCTACACAACGGTATGGGTCTTCAGGCGTCTCGGTATGGATGAGACACTCGGACTATAGTGGCTCACCATGGGATAATTTGCCGATAACGTACGAAGGATGACGTTATTGTATTTCTTGAAATGATTTATTCGGAGAGAAAAATTGAGACAAACTATCGACTCTCCCGTATATTGGGCATATTTGGTACAAGGGACGAAACCCTCTAACCACTACTTTGAATGAGATAACGTCCAATAATCACCATTGGTGTCTCTTAATTAGAAATGAATACACGACATTATTGCATTGGTCGATTTAAGCACATGTCCCAACACTTTAGGCTTAGAATTGGTTGATTTCCTTAGGTTCATGTCCTAAGATATTTAGTGTCATGTTTTTAAATAACAACGACCAACACAATGAGTATTGATTCATATATAGGAGATAAGACATTCTACACAACATTATGGGTCTTCAAGGCCTGGTATGGATGAAACCCCCGGACCTAGTGGCTCAAACATGGGATAATAAGCGGATAGGGTACGAGGGATGACGTTATTCTATTTCTTGAAATGATTTATTCGGAGAGAAAAATTGAGACAAACGATCGATCAATAAACCCTCCGACGCTCTGTATCTTGGGCATATTTGGCACAAGGGACGAAACCCTCTAACCACTACTTTGAATGAGATAGCGTCCAATAATCTCCATTGGTGTCTCTTAATTAGGAATGAATACGCGACATTATTGCATTGGTCGATTTAAACACATGACCCAACACTTCGGCTTAGAATTAGTAGATTTCCTTAGGGTCATGTCCTAAGATATTTAGGTCATGTCTGTAAACAACAAAACCAACACAATGACAATTGATTCATATATAGGAGACAAGACATTCTACACAACACTATGGGTCTTGCTCTCGGTATGGATGAAACCACCGAAACATAGTGGCTCACCATGGGATAATTTGCCGATAAGGTACGAGGGATGACGTTATTGTATTTCTTGAAATGATTTATTCGGGAGAGAAAAATTGAAAAGAAACGACCGATCAATAAACCCTCCGACGCTCACGTATCTTGGGCGTATTTGGTACAAGGGACAAAACCCTCTAACCACTACTTTGAATGAGATAACGTCCAATAATCGCCATTGGTGTCTCTTAATTAGGAATGAATAAATGACATTATTGCATTGGTCGATTTAAGCACATGACCCAACACTTTAGGCTTAGAATTGGTAGATTTCCTTAGGGTCATGTCCTAAGATATTTAGGGTCATGTCTTAAAATAACAGCGACCAACACAATGACATTGATTCATATATAGGAGACAAGACATTCTACACAACATTATGGGACTTGCGTCTCGGTATGGATGAAATCCCCGGACCACAGTGGCTCACCATGGGATAATTAGCCGATAACGTACGAGGGATGACGTTATTGTATTTCTTGAAAAGATTTATTCGGAGAGAAAAATTGAGACAAACGATCGACTCTCCCGTATATCGGGGCATTTTTGGTACAAGGGACGAAACCCTCTAACCACTACTTTGAATGAGATAACGTCCAATAATCACCATTGGTGTCTCTTAATTAGAAATGAATACACGACATTATTGCATTGGGTCGATTTAAGCACATGTCCCAACACTTTAGGCTTAGAATTGGTAGATTTCCTTAGGGTCATGTCCTAAGATATTTAGTGTCATGTTTTTTTAAATAACGACGACCAACACAATGACTATTGATTCATATATAGGAGATAAGACATTTTACACAACATTATGGGTCTTACGTCTCGGTATGGATGAAACCCCCGGACCATAGTGGCTCAGCATGGGATAATAAGCATATAGGGTACGAGGGATGACGTTATTGTATTTCTTGAAATGATTTATTCGGAGAGAAAAATTGAGACAAACGATCGATCAATATACCCTCCGACGCCCGTATCTTGGGCATATTTGGCACAAGGGACGAAACCCTCTAACCACTACTTTGAATGAGATAGCGTCCAATAATCACCATTGGTGTCTCTTAATTAGGAATGAATACGCGACATTATTGCATTGGTCGATTTAAACACATGACCCAACACTTCGGGCTTATAATTAGTAGATTTCCTTAGGGTCATGTCCTAAGATATTTAGGGTCATGTCCGTAAATAACAGCGACCAACAGAATGACAATTGATTCATATATAGGAGACAAGACATTCTACACAACACTATGGGTCTTGCGTCTCGGTATGGATGAAACCACCGGAACATAGTGGCTCACCATGGGATAATTAGCCGATAAGGTACGAGGGATGACGTTATTGTATTTCTTGAAATGATTTATTCGGAGAGAAAAATTGAAAGAAACGATCGATGAATAAACCCTCCGACGCTCCGTATCTTGGGCGTATTTGGTACAAGGGACAAAACCCTCTAACCACTACTTTGAATGAGATAACGTCCAATAATCGCCATTGGTGTCTCTTAATTAGGAATTAATACACGACAGGTCGATTTAAGCACATGACCCAACAATTTAGGCTTAGAATTGGTATTTTTCCTTAGGGTCATGTCCTAAGATATTTAGTGTCATGTCTTTAAATAACAGCGACCAACACAATGACAATTGATTCATATATAGGAGACAAGACATTCTACACAACATTATGGGACTTGCGTCTCGGTATGGATGAAACCCCCGGACCATAGTGGCTCACCATGGGATAATTAGCCGATAACTTACGAGGGATGACGTTATTGTATTTCTTGAAAAGATTTATTCGGAGAGAAAAATTGAGACAAACGATTGACTCTCTGTATATTGGGCATTTTTGGTACAAGGGACGAAACCCTCTAACCACTACTTTGAATGAGATAACGTCCAATAATCACCATTGGTGTCTCTTAATTAGAAATGAATACACGACATTATTGCATTGGTCGATTTAAGCACATGTCCCAACACTTTAGGCTTAGAATTGGTAGATTTCCTTAGGGTCATGTCCTAAGATATTTAGTGTCATGTTTTTAAATAACAGCGACCAACACAATGACTATTGATTCATATATAGGAGATAAGACATTTTACACAACATTATGGGTCTTACGTCTCGGTATGGATGAAACCCCCGGACCATAGTGGCTCAGCATGGGATAATAAGCAGATAGGGTACGAGGGATGACGTTATTGTATTTCTTGAAATGATTTATTCGGAGAGAAAAATTGAGACAAACGATCGATCAATAAACCCTCCGACGCTCTGTATCTTGGGCATATTTGGCACAAGGGACGAAACCCTCTAACCACTACTTTGAATGAGATAGCGTCCAATAATCACCATTGGTGTCTCTTAATTAGGAATGAATACGCGACATTATTGCATTGGTCGATTTAAACACATGACCCAACACTTCAGGCTTAGAATTAGTAGATTTCCTTAGGGTCATGTCCTAAGATATTTAGGTCATGTCTGTAAATAACAGCGACCAACAGAATGACAATTGATTCATATATAGGAGACAAGACATTCTACACAACACTATGGGTCTTGCGTCTCGGTATGGATGAAACCACCTAACATAGTGGCTCACCATGGGATAATTAGCCGATAAGGTACGAGGGATGACGTTATTGTATTTCTTGAAATGATTTATTCGGAGAGAAAAAATTGAAAGAAACGATCGATGAATAAACCCTCCGACGCTCCGTATCTTGGGGCGTATTTGGTACAAGGGACAAAACCCTCTAACCACTACTTTGAATGAGATAACGTCCAATAATCGCCATTGGTGTCTCTTAATTAGGAATTAATACACGACAAAGTCGATTTAAGCACATGACCCAACAATTTAGGCTTAGAATTGGTATTTTTCCTTAGGGTCATGTCCTAAGATATTTAGTGTCATGTCTTTAAATAACAGCGACCAACACAATGACAATTGATTCATATATAGGAGACAAGACATTCTACACAACATTATGGGACTTGCGTCTCGGTATGGATGAAACCCCTGACCATAGTGGCTCACCATGGGATAATTAGCCGATAACTTACGAGGGATGACGTTATTGTATTTCTTGAAAAGATTTATTCCGGGAGAGAAAAATTGAGACAAACGATCGACTCTCACGGTATATTGGGCATTTTTGGTACAAGGGACGAAACCCTCTAACCACTACTTTGAATGAGATAACGTCCAATAATCACCATTGGTGTCTCTTAATTAGAAATGAATACACGACATTATTGCATTGGTCGATTTAAGCACATGTCCCAACACTTTAGGCTTAGAATTGGTAGATTTCCTTAGGGTCATGTCCTAAGATATTTAGTGTCATGTTTTTTAAATAACGAACGACCAACACAATGACTATTGATTCATATATAGGAGATAAGACATTTTACACAACATTATGGGTCTTACGTCTCAGGTATGGATGAAACCCCCGGACCATAGTGGCTCAGCATGGGATAATAAGCAGATAGGGTACGAGGGATGACGTTATTGTATTTCTTGAAATGATTTATTCGGAGAGAAAAATTGAGACAAACGATCGATCAATAAACCCTCCGACGCTCTGTATCTTGGGCATATTTGGCACAAGGGACGAAACCCTCTAACCACTACTTTGAATGAGATAGCGTCCAATAATCACCATTGGTGTCTCTTAATTAGGAATGAATACGCGACATTATTGCATTGGTCGATTTAAACACATGACCCAACACTTCGGGCTTAGAATTAGTAGATTTCCTTAGGGTCATGTCCTAAGATATTTAGGTCATGTCCGTAAATAACGGCGACCAACGTAATGACAATTGATTCATATATAGGAGACAAGACATTCTACACAACACTATGGGTCTTAGCGTCTCGGTATGGATGAAACCAACTGAACATAGTGGCTCACCATGGGATAATTAGCCGATAAGGTACGAGGGATGACGTTATTGTATTTCTTGAAATGATTTATTCGGAGAGAAAAAATTGAAAGAAACGATCGATGAATAAACCCTCGACGCTCCGTATCTTGGGCGTATTTGGTACAAGGGACAAAAACCCTCTAACCACTACTTTGAATGAGATAACGTCCAATAATCGCCATTGGTGTCTCTTAATTAGGAATTAATACACGACAATTCGATTTAAGCACATGACCCAACAATTTAGGCTTAGAATTGGTATTTTTCCTTAGGGTCATGTCCTAAGATATTTAGTGTCATGTCTTTAAATAACGACGACCAACACAATGACAATTGATTCATATATAGGAGACAAGACATTCTACACAACATTATGGGACTTGCGTCTCGGTATGGATGAAACCCCCGGACCATAGTGGCTCACCATGGGATAATTAGCCGATAACTTACGAGGGATGACGTTATTGTATTTCTTGAAAAGATTTATTCGGAGAGAAAAATTGAGACAAACGATTGACTCTCATATATAAGGCATTTTTGGTACAAGGGACGAAACCCTCTAACCACTACTTTGAATGAGATAACGTCCAATAATCACCATTGGTGTCTCTTAATTAGAAATGAATACACGACATTATTGCATTGGTCGATTTAAGCACATGTCCCAACACTTTAGGCTTAGAATTGGTAGATTTCCTTAGGGTCATGTCCTAAGATATTTAGTGTCATGTTTTTAAATAACGACTACCAACACAATGACTATTGATTCATATATAGGAGATAAGACATTTTACACAACATTATGGGTCTTACGTCTCGGTATGGATGAAACCCCTGGACCATAGTGGCTCGGCATGGGATAACAAGCGGATAGGGGTACGAGGGATGACGTTATTGTATTTCTTGGAAATGATTTATTCGGAGAGAAAAATTGAGACAAACGATCGATCAATAAACCCTCCGACGCTCTGTATCTTGGGCATATTTGGCACAAGGGACGAAACCCTCTAACCACTACTTTGAATGAGATAGCGTCCAATAATCACCATTGGTGTCTCTTAATTAGGAATGAATACGCGACATTATTGCATTGGTCGATTTAAACACATGACCCAACACTTCAGGCTTAGAATTAGTAGATTTCCTTAGGGTCATGTCCTAAGATATTTAGGTCATGTCTGTAAATAACGACGACCAACATAATGACAATTGATTCATATATAGGAGACAAGACATTCTACACAACACTATGGATCTTGCGTCTCGGTATGGATGAAACCACCGGAACATAGTGGCTCACCATGGGATAATTAGCCGATAAGGTACGAGGGATGACGTTATTGTATTTCTTGAAATGATTTATTCGGAGAGAAAAATTGAAAGAAACGATCGATCAATAAACCCTCTAACGCTCTGTATCTTGGGCGTATTTGGTACAAGGGACAAAACCCTCTAACCACTACTTTGAATGAGATAACGTCCAATAATCGCCATTGGTGTCTCTTAATTAGGAATTAATACACGACAGGTCGATTTAAGCACATGACCCAACAATTTAGGCTTAGAATTGGTATATTTCCTTAGGGTCATGTCCTAAGATATTTAGTGTCATGTCTTTAAATAACAGCGACCAACACAATGACTATTGATTCATATATAGGAGACAAGACATTCTACACAACACTATGGGTCTTGCGTCTCGGTATGGATGAAACAACCGGAACATAGTGGCTCACCATGGGATAATAAGCCGATAGGGTACGAGGGATGACGTTATTGTATTTCTTGGAATGATTTATTCGGAGGGAAAAATTGAGACAAACGATCGATCAATAAACCCTCCGACGCTCTGTATCATGGGCATATTTGGTACAAGGGACAAAACCCTCTAACCACTACTTTGAATGAGATAACGTCCAATAATCGCCATTGGTGTCTCTTAATTAGGAATGAATACACGGCATTATTGCATTGGTCGATTTAAGCACATGACCTAACACTTTAGGCTTAGAATAGGAAGATTTCCTTAGGGTCATGTCCTAAGAATTTAGGGTCATGTCTTTAAATGACAGCGACCAACAGAATAACTATTGATTCATATATAGGACACAAGACATTCAACACAACACTATGGGTCTTGCGTCTCGGTATGGATGAAACCCCCGGAACATAGTGGCTCACCATGGGATAATAAGCCGATAGGGTACGAGGGATGACTACTATTGTATTTCTTGGAATGATTTATTCGGCGGGAAAAATTGAGACAAACGATCGATCAATAAACCCTCCGACGCTCTGTATCTTGGGCTTATTTGGTACAAGGGACGAAACCCTATAACCACTGATAACGTCCAATAATCACCATTGGTGTCTCTTAATTAGGAATGAATACACGGCATTATTGCATTGGTCGATTTAAGCAAATGACCCAACACTTAAGGCTTAGAATAGGAAGATTTCCTTAGGATCATGTCTTTAAATAATAGTGACGAACACAATGACAATTGATTCATATATAGGAGATAAGACATTCTAAACAACACAATGGGTCTTGCGTCTCGGTATGGATGAAACCCCTGGACCATAGTGGCTCACCATGGGATAATTAGCCGATAAGGTACGAGGGATGAAGTTATTGTATTTCTTGAAATGATTTATTCGGAGAGAAAATTTGAGACAAACGATCGATCAATAAACCCTCCGACGCTGTGTATCATGGGCATATTTGGTACAAGGGACAAAACCCTCTAACCACTACTTTGAATGAGATAACGTCCAATAATCGCCATTGGTGTCTCTTAATTAGGAATGAATACACGGCAGGCCGATTTAACCACATGACCGAACATTTTAGGCTTAGAATTGGTAGATTTCCTTCGGGTCATGTCTTTAAATAACAGCGACCAACACAATGACTATTGATTCATATATAGGAGACGAGACATTCTACACAACACTATGGGTCTTGCATCTCGGTATGGATGAAACCCCCGGAACATAGTGGCTCACCATGGGGTAATAAGCCGATAGGGTACGAGGGATGACGTTATTGTATTTCTTGAAATGATTTATTCGGAGGGAAAAATTGAGAAAAACGATCGATCAATAAACCCTTCGACGCTCTGTATCTTGGGCATATTTGGTACAAGGGACGAAACCATCTAACCACTACTCTGAATGAGATAACGTCCAATAATCACCATTGGTGTCTCTTAATTAGGAATGAATACACGACATTATTGCATTGGTCGATTTAAGCACATGACCCAACACTTTAGGCTTAGAATTGGTAGATTTCCTTAGGTCATGTCCTTAGATATTTAGGGTCAAGTCTTTAAATAACAGCGAGCAATAGAATGACTATCGATTCATATATAGGAGACAAGACATTCTACACAACACTATGGGTGTTGCATCTCGGTATGGATCAAACCCCTGGAACATAGTGGCTCACCATGGGATAATAAGCCGATAGGGTCCGAGGGATGACGTTATTGTATTTCTTGGATTGATTTATTCGGAGGAAAAAATTGAGACAAACGATCGATCAATAAACCCTCCGACGCTCTGTATCTTGGGCATATTTGGTACAAGGGACGAAACCCTATAACCACTACTTTGAATGAGATAACGTCCAATAATCACCATTGGTGTCTCTTAATTAGGAATGAATACACGGCATTATTGCATTGGTCGATTTAAGCACATGACCAAACACTTTAGGCTTAGAATTGGTAGATTTCCATAGGGTCATGTCCTAGGATATTTAGGGTCATGTCTTTAAATAACAGCTAGTGACCAACACAATGACTATTGATTCATATATAGGAGACAAGACATTCTAAACAACACTATGGGTCTTGTGTCTCGGTATGGATGAAACCCCCGGACCATGGTCTTGTCTTTAAATAACAGCGACTAACACAATGACTATTGATTCATATATAGGAGACAAGACATTCTAAACAACATTATGGGTCATGCGTCTCGGTATGGATGAATCACCCGGACCATAGTGGCTCACAATGGGATAATTAGCCGATAAGGTACGAGGGATGACATTATTGTATTTCATGAAATTATTTATTCGGAGAGAAAAATTGAGACAAACGATCGATCAATAAACCCTCCGACGCTCTGTATCTTAGGCATATTTGGTACAAGGGACAAAACCCTCGAACCATTACTTTGAATGAGATAACGTCCTATAATCTCCATTGGTGTCTCTTAATTATTGCATTGGTCGATTTAAGCACATGACCCAACACTTTAGGCTTAGAATTTGTTGATTTCCTTAGGGTCATGTCCAAATATATTTAGGGTCATGTCTTCAAATAACAGCGACCAACACAATGACTATTGATTCATATATAGGAGACAAGACATTCTAAACAACACTATGGGTCTTGCGTCTCGGTATGGATGAAACCCCCGGACCATAGTGGCTCACCATGGGATAATATGTCGATAAGGTACGAGGGATGACGTTATTGTATTTCTTGAAATGATTTATTCTGAGAGAAAAATTGAGACAAACGATCGATCAATAAACCCTCCGACGCTCTGTATCGTGGGCATATTTGGTACAAGGGACGAAACCCTATAACCACTACGACATTATTGCATTAGTCGATTTAAGCACATGACCCAACACTTTAGGCTTAGAATTGGTAGATTTCCTTAGGGTCATGTCCTAAGATATTTAGGGTCATGTCTTTAAATAACAGCGACCAACACAATGACAATTGATTCATATATAGGAGACAAGACATTCTACGCAACATTATGGGTCTTGCGTCTCGGTATGGATGAAAGCCCCGGACCATAGTGGCTCACCATGGGGTAATAAGCCGATAGGGTACGAGGGATGACGTTATTGTATTTCTTGAAATGATTTATTCGGAGGGAAAAATTGAGACAAACGATCGATAAATAAACCCTCCGACGCTCTGTATCTTGGGCATATTTGGTACAAGGGATGAAACCCTATAACCACTACTTTGAATGAGATAACGTCCAATAATCACCATTGGTGTCTCTTAATTAGGAATGAATACACGGCATTATTGCATTGGTCGATTTAAGTACATGACCCAACACTTTAGGCTTAAAATAGGAAGATTTCCTTATGATCATGTCTTTAAATAATAGCGACCAACACAAGGACAATTGATTCATATATTGGAGGCAAGACATTCTAAACAACACTATGGGTCTTGCGTCTCGGTATGGATGAAACCCCCGGACCATAGTTGATGCCATGACTCGAATGAGATAACGTCCAATAATCGCCATTGGTGTCTCTTAATTAGGAATGAATACACGCAGTCGATTTAAGCACATGACCCAACACTTTAGGCTTAGAATTGGTAGATTTTCTTTGGGTCATGTCCTAAGATATTTAGGGTCATGTCTTTAAATAACAAATGACCAACGAGAATGACTATTGATTCATATATAGGAGACAAGACATTCTACATAACACTATGGGTCTTGCGTCTCGGTATGGATGAAGCCCCCGGAACATAGTGGCTCACCATGGGATAATAAGCCGATATGGTACGAGGGATGACGTTATTGTATTTCTTGGAATGATTTATTCGGAGGGAAAAATTGAGACAAACGATCGATCAATAAACCATCCGACGCTCTGTATCTTGGGCATATTTGGTATAAGGGACGAAACCCTATAACCACTACTTTGAATGAGATAACGTCCAATAATCACCATTGGTGTCTCTTAATTAGGAATGAATACACGGCATTATTGCATTGGTCGATTTAAGCACATGACCCAACACTTTAGGCTTAAAATAGGAAGATTTCCTTAGGATCATGTCTTTAAATAATAGTGACCAACACAATGACAATTGATTCATATATAGGAGGCAAGACATTCTAAACAACACTATGGGTCTTGCGTCTCGGTATGGATGAAACCCCCAGACCATAGTTGATGCCATGACTCGAATGAGATAACGTCCAATAATCGCCATTGGTGTCTCTTAATTAGGAATGAATACACGCAGAGTCGATTTAAGCACATGACCCAACACTTTAGGCTTAGAATTGGTAGATTTTCTTTGGGTCATGTCCTAAGATATTTAGGGTCATGTCTTTAAATAACAGCGACCAACAGAATGACTATTGATTCATATATAGGAGACAAGACATTCTACATAACACTATGGGTCTTGCGTCTCGGTATGGATGAAGCCCCCGGAACCTAGTGGCTTACCATGGGATAATAAGCCGATATGGTACGAGGGATGACGTTATTGTATTTCTTGGAATGATTTATTCGGAGGGAAAAATTGAGACAAACGATCGATCAATAAACCATCCGACGCTCTGTATCTTGGGCATATTTGGTATAAGGGACGAAACCCTATAACCACAACTTTGAATGAGATAACGTCCAATAATCACCATTGGTGTCTCTTAATTAGGAATGAATACACGGCATTATTGCATTGGTCGATTTAAGCACATGACCCAACACTTTAGGCTTAGAATAGGAAGATTTCCTTAGGATCATGTCTTTAAATAATAGCGACTAACACAATGACAATTGATTCATAAATAGGAGACAAGGCATTCTAAACAACTCTATGGGTCTTGCGTCTCGGTATAGATGAAACCCCCGGACCATAGTGGCTCACCATGGGATAATTCGCCAATAAGGTACGAGGGATGACATTATTGTATTTTTTGAAATGATTTATTCGGAGAGAAAAATTGAGACAAACGATCGATCAATAAACCCTCCAGTGCTCTGTATCTTGGGCATATTTGGTACAAGAGCCAAAACCCTTTAACCACTACTTTGAATGAGATAACGTCCAATAATCGCCATTGGTGTCTCTTAATTATTGCATTAGTCGATTTATGCACATGACCCAACACTTTAGGCTTAGAATTGGTAGATTTCCTTAGGGTCATGTCCTAAGATATTTAGGGTCATGCCTTTAAATAATAGCGACCAACAGAATGACTATTGATTCATATATAGGAGACAAGACATTCTACACAACACTATGGGTCTTGCGTCTCGAATATAGATGAAACCCCCGACCCATAGTGGCTCACCATGGGATAATTAGCCGATAAGGTACGAGGGATGACGTTATTGTATTTCTTGAAATTATTTATTCGGAGAGAAAAATTGAGACAAACGATCGATCAATAAACCCTTCGACGCTCTGTATCTTGGGCATATTTGGTACAAGGGACGAAACACTCTAACGACTACTTTCAATGAGATAACGTCCAATAATCGCCATTGGTGTCTCTTAATTAGGAATGAATACATGAAATTATTGCATTGGTCGATTTAAGCACATGACCCAACACTTTAGGCTTAGAATTGGTAGATTTCCTTAGGGTCATGTCCTAATATATTTAGGGTCATGTCTTTAAATAATAGCGACCAACACAATGACTATTGATTCATATATAGGAGACAAGACATTCTACACAACACTATGGGTCTTGCGTCTCGGTATGGATGAAACCCCCGGACCATAGTGGCTCACCATGGGATAATAAGCCGATAGGGTACGAGGGATGACGTTATTGTATTTCTTGAAATGATTTATTCGGAGAGAAAAATTGAGACAAACGATCGATCAATAAACCCTCCGACGCTCTATATCTTGGGCATATTTGGTACAAGGGACGAAACCCTCTAACCACTACTTTGAATGAGATAACGTCCAATAATCACCATTGGTGTCTCTTAAATAGGAATGAATACGCGACATTAATGCATTGGTCGATTTAAGCACATGACCCAACACTTCAGGCTTAAAATTGGTAGATTTCCTTAGGGTCATGTCCTAAGATATTTAGGGTTATGTCTTTAAATAACAGCGACCAACACAATGACTATTGATTCATATGTAGGAGACAAGACATTCTACACAACACTATGGGTCTTGCATCTCGGTATGGATGAAACCTCCGGAACATAGTGGCTCACCATGGGATAATTAGCCGATATGGTACGAGGGATGACGTTATTGTATTTCTTAAAATTATTTATTTGGAGAGAAAAATTAAAACAAACGATCGATCAATAAACCCTCCGACACTCTGTATCTTGAGCATATTTGGTACAAGGGACAAAACCCTCTAACCACTACTTTGAATGAGATAACGTCCAATAATCGCCATTGGTGTCTCTTAATTATTGCATTGGTCGATTTAAGCACATGACCCAACACTTTAGGCTTAGAATTGGTAGATTTCTTTAGGGTCATGTCCTAATATATTTAGGGTCATGTCTTTAAATAATAGCGACCAACACAATGACTATTGATTCATATATAGGAGACAAGACATTCTAAACAACATTATGGGTCTTGCGTCTCGATCGGTATGGATGAAACCCCCGGACCATAGTAGCTCACTATGGGGTAATAAGTCGATAGGGTACGAGGGATGACGTTATTGTATTTCTTGGAATGATTTATTCGGAGGGAAAAATTGAGACAAACGATCGAAAAATAAACCCTCCGACGCTCTGTATCTTGGGCATATTTGGTACAAGGGACGAAACCCTATAACCACTACTTTGAATGAGATAACGTCCAATAATCTCCATTGGTGTCTCTTAATTAGGAATGAATACACGGCATTATTGCATTGGTCGATTTAAGTACATGACCCAACACTTTAGGCTTAAAATAGGAAGATTTCCTTAGGATCATGGCTTTAAATAATAGCGACCAACACAATGACAATTGATTCATATATAGGAGGCAAGACATTCTAAACAACACTATGGGTCTTGCGTCTCGGTATGGATGAAACCCCCGGACCATAGTTAATGCCATGACTCAAATGAGATAACGTCCAATAATCGCCATTGGTGTCTCTTAATTAGGAATGAATACACGGCAGGTCGATTTAAGCACATGACCCCACACTTTAGGCTTAGTATTGGTAGATTTTCTTTCGGTCATGTCCTAAGATATTTAGGGTCATGTCTTTAAATAACAGCGACCAACATAATGACTATTGATTCATATATAGGAGACAAGACATTCTACATAACACTATGGGTCTTGCGTCTCGGTATGGATGAAGCCCCCGGAACATAGTGGCTCACCATGGGATAATAAGCCGATATGGTACGAGGGATGACGTTATTTTATTTCTTGGAATGATTTATTCGGAGGGAAAAATTGAGACAAACGATCGATCAATAAACCCTCCGACCCTCTGTATCTTGGGCATATTTGGTATAAGGGACGAAACCCTATAACCACTACTTTGAATGAGATAACGTCCAATAATCACCATTGGTGTCTCTTAATTAGGAATGAATACACGACATTATTGCATTGGTCGATTTAAGCACATGACCCAACACTTTAGGCTTAGAATTGGTAGATTTCCTTATGATCATGTCTTTAAATAATAGCGACCAACACAAGGACAATTGATTCATATATTGGAGGCAAGACATTCTAAACAACACTATGGGTCTTGCGTCTCGGTATGGATGAAACCCCCGGACCATAGTTGATACCATGACTCGAATGAGATAATGTCCAATAATCGCCATTGGTGTCTCTTAATTAGGAATGAATACACGGCAGGTCGATTTAAGCACATGACCCAACACTTTAGGCTTAGAATTGGTAGATTTTCTTTGGGTCATGTCCTAAGATATTTAGGGTCATGTCTTTAAATAACAGCGACCAACAGAATGACTATTGATTCATATATAGGAGACAAGATATTCTACATAACACTATGGGTCTTGCGTCTCGGAATGGATGAAGCCCCCGGAACATAGTGGCTCACCATGGGATAATAAGCCGATATGGTACGAGGGATGACGTTATTGTATTTCTTGGAATGATTTATTCGGAGGGAAAAATTGAGAAAAACGATCGATCAATAAACCATCCGACGCTCTGTATCTTGGGCATATTTGGTATAAGGGACGAAACCCTATAACCACTACTTTGATGAGATAACGTCCAATAATCACCATTGGTGTCTCTTAATTAGGAATGAATACACGGCATTATTGCATTGGTCGATTTAAGCACATGACCCAACACTTTAGGCTTAGAATAGGAAGATTTCCTTAGGATCATGTCTTTAAATAATAGCGACCAACACAATGACAATTGATTCATATATAGGAGACAAGACATTCAAAACAACACTATGGGTCTTGCGTCTTGGTATGGATGAAACCCCTGGACCATAGTGGTTCACCATGGGATAATTAGCCGAAAAGGTACGAGGGATGACATTATTGTATTTCTTGAAATGATTTATTCGGAGAGAAAAATTGAGACAAACGATCGGTCAATAAACCCTCCGGTGCTCTGTATCTTGGGCATATTTGGTACAAGAGACAAAACCCTTTAACCACTACTTTGAATGAGATAACGTCCAATAATCGCCATTGGTGTCTCTGAATTATTGCATTAGTCGATTTATGCACATGACCCAACACTTTAGGCTTTGAATTTGTACATTTCCTTAGGGTCATGTCCTAAGATATTTAGGGTCATGCCTTCTAATAACAGCAACCAACAGAATGACTATTGATTCATATATAGGAGACAAGACATTCGAAAAAATACTATGGGTCTTGCGTCTCGGTATGGAAGAAACCCCCGGACCATTGTTGCTCACCATGGGATAATAAGCCGATAAGGTACGAGGGATGACGTTATTGTATTTCTTGAAATGATTTATTCGGAGAGAAAAATTGAGACAAACGATCGATCAATAAACCCTCCGACGCTCTGTATCGTGGGCATATTTGGTACAAGGGACGAAACCCTATAACCACTACGACATTATTGCATTAGTTGATTTAAGCACATGACCCAACACTTTAGGCTTAGAATTGGTAGATTTCCTTAGGGTAATGTCCTAAGATATTTAGGGTCATGTCTTTAAATAACAGCGACCAACAGAATGACTATTGATTCATATATAGGAGACAAGACATTCTACATAACACTATGGGTCTTGCGTCTCGGTATGGATGAAGCCCCCGGAACATAGTGGCTCACCATGGGATAATAAGCCGATATGGTACGAGGGATGACGTTATTGTATTTCTTGGAATGATTTATTCGGAGGGAAAAATTAAGACAAACGATCGATAAATAAACCCTCCGACGCTTTGTATCTTGGGCATATTTGGTATAAGGGACGAAACCCTATAACCACTACTTTGAATGAGATAACGTCCAATAATCACCATTGGTGTCTCTTAATTAGGAATGAATACACGGCATTATTGCATTGGTCGATTTAAGCACATGACCCAACACTTTAGGCTTAGAATAGGAAGATTTCCTTAGGATCATGTCTTTAAATAATAGCGACTAACACAATGACAATTGATTCATAAATAGGAGACAAGGCATTCTAAACAACTCTATGGGTCTTGCGTCTCGGTATAGATGAAACCCCCGGACCATAGTGGCTCACCATGGGATAATTCGCCAATAAGGTACGAGGGATGACATTATTGTATTTTTTGAAATGATTTATTCGGAGAGAAAAATTGAGACAAACGATCGATCAATAAACCCTCCAGTGCTCTGTATCTTGGGCATATTTGGTACAAGAGCCAAAACCCTTTAACCACTACTTTGAATGAGATAACGTCCAATAATCGCCATTGGTGTCTCTTAATTATTGCATTAGTCGATTTATGCACATGACCCAACACTTTAGGCTTAGAATTGGTAGATTTCCTTAGGGTCATGTCCTAAGATATTTAGGGTCATGCCTTTAAATAATAGCGACCAACAGAATGACTATTGATTCATATATAGGAGACAAGACATTCTAAACAACACTATGGGTCTTGCGTCTCGGTATAGATGAAACCCCCGGACCATAGTGGCTCACCATGGGATAATTAGCCGATAAGGTACGAGGGATGACGTTATTGTATTTCTTGAAATTATTTATTCGGAGAGAAAAATTGAGACAAACGATCGATCAATAAACCCTTCGACGCTCTGTATCTTGGGCATATTTGGTACAAGGGACGAAACACTCTAACGACTACTTTCAATGAGATAACGTCCAATAATCGCCATTGGTGTCTCTTAATTAGGAATGAATACATGAAATTATTGCATTGGTCGATTTAAGCACATGACCCAACACTTTAGGCTTAGAATTGGTATATTTCCTTAGGGTCAAGTCCTAAGATATTTAGGGTCATGTCTTTAAATAACAGCGACCAACACAATGACAATTGATTCATATATAGGAGACAAGACATTCTACACAACATTATGGGTCTTGCGTCTCGGTATGGATGAAACCCTCGGACCATAGTGGCTCACCATGGGATAATTAGCCGATAAGGTACGAGGGATGACGTTATTGTATTTCTTGAAATGATTTATTCGGAGAGAAAATTTGAGACAAATGATCGACGCTCTGTATATTGGGCATATTTGGTACAAGGGACAAAACCCTGAAACCACTACTTTGAATGAGATAACGTCCAATAATCCATTGGTGTCTCTTAATTAGGAATGAATACACGACATTATTGCATTGGTCGATTTAAGTACATGACCCAACACTTTAGGCTTAGAATTGGTAGATTTCCTTAGGGTCATGTCCTAAGATATTTTGTGTCATGTCTTTAAATAACAGCGACCAACACAATGACTATTGATTCATATATAGGAGACAAGACATTCTACACAACACTATGGGTCTTGCGTCTCGGTATGGATGAAACCCCCGGACCATAGTGGCTCACCATGGGATAATAAGCCGATAGGGTACGAGGGATGACGTTATTGTATTTCTTGAAATGATTTATTCGGAGAGAAAAATTGAGACAAACGATCGATCAATAAACCCTCCGACGCTCTATATCTTGGGCATATTTGGTACAAGGGACGAAACCCTCTAACCACTACTTTGAATGAGATAACGTCCAATAATCACCATTGGTGTCTCTTAAATAGGAATGAATACGCGACATTAATGCATTGGTCGATTTAAGCACATGACCCAACACTTCAGGCTTAAAATTGGTAGATTTCCTTAGGGTCATGTCCTAAGATATTTAGGGTCATGTCTTTAAATAACAGCGACCAACACAATGACAATTGATTCATATATAGGAGACAAGACATTCTACACAACATTATGGGTCTTGCGTCTCGGTATGGATGAAACCCTCGGACCATAGTGGCTCACCATGGGATAATTAGCCGATAAGGTACGAGGGATGACGTTATTGTATTTCTTGAAATGATTTATTCGGAGAGAAAATTTGAGACAAATGATCGACGCCCGTATATTGGGCATATTTGGTACAAGGGACAAAACCCTGAAACCACTACTTTGAATGAGATAACGTCCAATAATCCATTGGTGTCTCTTAATTAGGAATGAATACACGACATTATTGCATTGGTCGATTTAAGTACATGACCCAACACTTTAGGCTTAGAATTGGTAGATTTCCTTAGGGTCATGTCCTAAGATATTTTGTGTCATGTCTTTAAATAACAGCGACCAACACAATGACTATTGATTCATATATAGGAGACAAGACATTCTACACAACACTATGGGTCTTGCGTCTCGGTATGGATGAAACCTCCGGAACATAGTGGCTCACCATGGGATAATTAGCCGATATGGTACGAGGGATGACGTTATTGTATTTCTTAAAATTATTTATTTGGAGAGAAAAATTAAAACAAACGATCGATCAATAAACCCTCCGACACTCTGTATCTTGAGCATATTTGGTACAAGGGACAAAACCCTCTAACCACTACTTTGAATGAGATAACGTCCAATAATCGCCATTGGTGTCTCTTAATTATTGCATTGGTCGATTTAAGCACATGACCCAACACTTTAGGCTTAGAATTGGTAGATTTCTTTAGGGTCATGTCCTAATATATTTAGGGTCATGTCTTTAAATAATAGCGACCAACACAATGACTATTGATTCATATATAGGAGACAAGACATTCTAAACAACATTATGGGTCTTGCGTCTCGATCGGTATGGATGAAACCCCCGGACCATAGTAGCTCACCATGGGGTAATAAGTCGATAGGGTACGAGGGATGACGTTATTGTATTTCTTGGAATGATTTATTCGGAGGGAAAAATTGAGACAAACGATCGATAAATAAACCCTCCGACGCTCTGTATCTTGGGCATATTTGGTACAAGGGACGAAACCCTATAACCACTACTTTGAATGAGATAACGTCCAATAATCACCATTGGTGTCTCTTAATTAGGAATGAATACACGGCATTATTGCATTGGTCGATTTAAGAACATGACCCAACACTTTAGGCTTAAAATAGGAGGATTTCCTTAGGATCATGTCTTTAAATAATAGCGACCAACACAATGACAATTGATTCATATATAGGAGGCAAGACATTCTAAACAACACTATGGGTCTTGCGTCTCGGTATGGATGAAACCCCCGGACCATAGTTGATGCCATGACTCGAATGAGATAACGTCCAATAATCGCCATTGGTGTCTCTTAATTAGGAATGAATACACGGTAGGTCGATTTAAGCACATGACCCAACACTTTAGGCTTAGAATTGGTAGATTTTCTTTGGGTCATGTCCTAAGATATTTAGGGTCATGTCTTTAAATAACAGCGACCAACAGAATGACTATTGATTCATATATAGGAGACAAGACATTCTACATAACACTATGGGTCTTGCGTCTCGGTATGGATGAAGCCCCCGGAACATAGTGGCTCACCTTGGGATAATAAGCCGATATGGTACGAGGGGTGACGTTATTGTATTTCATGGAATGATTTATTCGGAGGGAAAAATTGCGACAAACGATCGATCAACAAACCCTCCGACGCTCTGTATCTTGGGCATATTTGGTATAAGGGACGAAACCCTATAACCACTACTTTGAATGAGATAACGTCCAATAATCGCCATTGGTGTCTCTTAATTATTGCATTAGTCGATTTATGCACATGACCCAACACTTTAGGCTTAGAATTGGTAGATTTCCTTAGGGTCATGTCCCAAGATATTTAGGGTCATGCCTTTAAATAACAGTGACCAACAGAATGACTATTGATTCATATATAGGAGACAAGACATTCTAAACAACACTATGGGTCTTGTGTCTCGGTATGGATGAAACCCCCCGACCATAGTGTCTCACCATGGGATAATAAGCCGATAAGGTACGAGGGATGACGTTATTGTATTTCTTGAAATGATTTATTCGGAGAGAAAAATTGAGACAAACGATCGGTCAATAAACCCTCCGACGCTCTGTATCGTAGGCATATTTGGTACAAGGGACGAAACCCTATAACCACTACGACATTATTGCATTGGTCGATTTATGCACATGACCCAACACTTTAGGCTTAGAATTGGTAGATTTCCTTAGGGTCATGTCCTAAGATATTTAGGGTCATGCCTTTAAATAACAGCGACAAACAGAATGACTATTGATTCATATATAGGAGACAAGACATTCTAAACAACACTATGGGTCTTGCGTCTCGGTATGGATGAAACCCCCAGACCATAGTGGCTCACCATGGGATAATTAGCCGATAAGGTACGAGGGATGACGTTATTATATTTCTTGAAATTATTTATTCGGAGAGAAAAATTGAGACAAACGATCGATCAATAAACCCATCGACGCTCTGTATCTTGGGCATATTTGGTACAAGGGACGAAACACTCTAACCACTACTTTCAATGAGATAACGTCCAATAATCGCCATTGGTGTCTCTTTATTAGGAATCAATACATGACATTATTGCATTGGTCGATTTAAGCACATGACCCAACACTTTAGGCTTAGAATTGGTATATTTCCTTAGGGTCATGTCCTAAGATATTTAGGGTCATGTCTTTAAATAACAGCGACCAACACAATGACAATTGATTCATATATAGGAGACATGACATTCTACACAACATTATGGGTCTTGCGTCTCGGTATGGATGAAACCCTCGGACCATAGTGGCTCACCATGGGATAATTAGCCGATAAGGTACGAGGGATGACGTTATTGTATTTCTTGAATTGATATATTCAGAGAGAAAAATTGAGACAAATGATCGACGCTCTGTATATTGGGCATATTTGGTACAAGGGACAAAACCCTCAAACCACTACTTTGAATGAGATAACGTCCAATAATCACCATTGGTGTCTCTTAATTAGGAATGAATACACGACATTATTGCATTGGTGGATTTAAGCACATGACCCAACACTTTAGACTTAGAATTGGTAGATTTCCTTAGGGTCATGTCCTAAGATATTTTGTGTCATGTCTTTAAATAACAGCGACCAACACAATGACTATTGATTCCTATATAGGAGACAAGACATTCTACACAACACAATGGGTCTTGGCCTCTCGGTATGGATGAAACCCCAGGACCATAGTGGCTCACCATGGGATAATAAGCCGATTGGGTACGAGGGATGATGTTATTGTATTTCTTGAAATGATTTATTCGGAGTGAAAAATTGAGACAAACGATCGATCAATAAACCCTCCGACGCACTATATCTTGGGCATATTTGGTACAAGGGACGAAACCCTCTAACCACTACTGTGAATGAGATAACGTCCAATAATCGCCATTGGTTTCTCTTAATTAGGAATGAATACACTGCAGCTCGATTTAAGCACATGACCCAACACTTTAGGCTTAGAATTGGTAGTTTTCTTTAGGGTCATGTCTTTAAATAACAGCGACCAAAACAATGACTATTGATTCATATATAGGAGACAAGACATTCTACACAACACTATGGGTCATGCATCTCGGTATGGATGAAACCCCAGGACCATAGTGGCTCACCATGGGGTAATAAGCCGATAGGGTACGAGGGATGACGTTATTGTATTTCTTGAAATGATTTATTCGGAGCGAAAAATTGCGACAAACGATCGATCAATAAACCCTCCGACGCTCTGTATCTTGGGCATATTTGGTACAAGGGACGAAACCCTATAACCACTACTTTGAATGAGATAACGTCCAATAATCACCATTGGTGTCTCTTAATTAGGAATGAATACACGGCATTATTGGATTGGTCGATTTAAGCACATGACCCAACACTTTAGGCTTAGAATAGGAAGATATCCTTAGGATCATATCTTTAAATAATTGCGACCAACACAATGACAATTGATTCATATATAGGAGACAAGACATTCTAAACAACACTATGGGTCTTGCGTCTCGGTATGGATGAAGCCCCAGGACCATAGTGGCTCACCATGGGGTAATAAGACGATAGGGTACGAGGGATGACGTTATTGTATTTCTTAAAATGATTTATTCGGAGCAAAAAATTGAGACAAACGATCGATCAATAAACCCTCCGACGCTCTGTATCTTGGGCATATTTGGTACAAGGGACGAAACCCTCTAACCACTACTCTGAATGAGATAACGTCCAATAATCACCATTGGTGTCTCTTAATTAGGAATGAATACACGACATTATTGCATTGGTCGATTTAAGCACACGGCCCAACACTTTAGGCTTAGAATTGGTATATTTCCTTAGGGTCATGTCCTAAGATATTTAGGGTCATGTCTTTAAATAACAGCGACCAACACAATGACAATTGATTCATATATAGGAGACATGACATTCTACACAACATTATGGGTCTTGCGTCTCGGTATGGATGAAACCCTCGGACCATAGTGGCTCACCATGGGATAATTAGCCGATAAGGTACGAGGGATGACGTTATTGTATTTCTTGAATTGATATATTCAGAGAGAAAAATTGAGACAAATGATCGACGCTCTGTATATTGGGCATATTTGGTACAAGGGACAAAACCCTCAAACCACTACTTTGAATGAGATAACGTCTAATAATCACCATTGGTGTCTCTTAATTAGGAATGAATACACGACATTATTGCATTGGTCGATTTAAGCACATGACCCAACACTTTAGACTTAGAATTGGTAGATTTCCTTAGGGTCATGTCCTAAGATATTTTGTGTCATGTCTTTAAATAACAGCGACCAACACAATGACTATTGATTCCTATATAGGAGACAAGACATTCTACACAACACAATGGGTCTTGCGTCTCGGTATGGATGAAACCCCCGGACCATAGTGGCTCACCATGGGATAATAAGCCGATTGGGTACGAGGGATGATGTTATTGTATTTCTTGAAATGATTTATTCGGAGTGAAAATTGAGACAAACGATCGATCAATAAACCATCCGACGCACTATATCTTGGGCATATTTGGTACAAGGGACGAAACCCTCTAACCACTACTGTGAATGAGATAACGTCCAATAATCGCCATTGGTTTCTCTTAATTAGGAATGAATACACATGCTCGATTTAAGCACATGACCCAACACTTTAGGCTTAGAATTGGTAGTTTTCTTTAGGGTCATGTCTTTAAATAACAACTGACCAAAACAATGACTATTGATTCATATATAGGAGACAAGACATTCTACACAACACTATGGGTCATGCATCTCGGTATGGATGAAACCCCAGGACCATAGTGGCTCACCATGGGGTAATAAGCCGATAGGGTACGAGGGATGACGTTATTGTATTTCTTGAAATGATTTATTCGGAGCGAAAAATTGCGACAAACGATCGATCAATAAACCCTCCGACGCTCTGTATCTTGGGCATATTTGGTACAAGGGACGAAACCCTATAACCACTACTTTGAATGAGATAACGTCCAATAATCACCATTGGTGTCTCTTAATTAGGAATGAATACACGGCATTATTGGATTGGTCGATTTAAGCACATGACCCAACACTTTAGGCTTAGAATAGGAAGATATCCTTAGGATCATATCTTTAAATAATTGCGACCAACACAATGACAATTGATTCATATATAGGAGACAAGACATTCTAAACAACACTATGGGTCTTGCGTCTCGGTATGGATGAAGCCCCAGGACCATAGTGGCTCACCATGGGGTAATAAGACGATAGGGTACGAGGGATGACGTTATTGTATTTCTTAAAATGGTTTATTCGGAGCAAAAAATTGAGACAAACGATCGATCAATAAACCCTCCGACGCTCTGTATCTTGGGCATATTTGGTACAAGGGACGAAACCCTCTAACCACTACTCTGAATGAGATAACGTCCAATAATCACCATTGGTGTCTCTTAATTAGGAATGAATACACGACATTATTGCATTGGTCGATTTAAGCACACGGCCCAACACTTTAGGCTTAGAATTGGTAGATTTCCTTAGGGTCATGTCCTAAGATATTTAGGGTCATGTCTGTAAATAACAGCGACCAACAGAATGACTATTGATTCATATATAGGAGACAAGACATTCTACACAACACTATGGGTCTTGCGTCTCGGTATGGATGAAACCCCCGGAACATAGTGGCTCACCATGGGATAATATGCTGATAGGGTACGAGGGATGACGTTATTGTATTTCTTGGAATGATTTATTTGGAGGGAAAAATTGAGACAAACGATCGATCAATAAACCCTCCGACGCTCTGTATCTTGGGCATATTTGGTACATGGGACGAAACCCTATAACCACTACTTTGAATGAGATAACGTATAATAATCACCATTGGTGTCTCTTAATTACGAATTAATACACGGCATTATTGCATTGGTCGATTTATGCACATGACCCAACATTGTAGGCTTAGAATAGGAAGATTTCCTTTGGATCATGTCTTTAAATAATAGCGACCAACACAATGACAATTGATTCATATATAGGAGACAAGACATTCTAAACAATAATATGGGTCTTGCGTCTCTGTATGGATGAAACCCCAGGACTATAGTGGCTCACCATGGTGTAATAAGCCGATAGGGTACGAGGGATGACGTTATTGTATTTCTTGAAATGATTTTTTCGGAGCGAAAAATTGAGACAAACGATCGATCAATAAACCCTCCGACGCTCTGTATCTTGGGCATATTTGGTACAAGGGACGAAACCCTCTAACCACTACTCTGAATGAGATAACGTCCAATAATCACCATTGGTGTCTCTTAATTAGGAATGAATACACGACATTATTGCATTGGTCGATTTAAGCACATGACCCAACACTTTAGGCTTAGAATTGGTAGATTTCGTTAGGGTCATGTCCTAAGATATTTAGTGTCATGTCTTTAAATAACAGCGACCAACACAATGACTATTGATTCATATATAGGAGAGAAGATATTCTACACAACACTATGGGTCTTGCGTCTCGGTATGGATGAAACCCCCGGACCATAGTGGCTCACCATGGGATAATAAGCCGATAGGGTACAAGGGATGAAGTTATTGTATTTCTTGAAATGATTTATTCGGAGAGAAAAATTGAGACAAACGATCGATCAATAAACCCTCCGACGCTCTGTATCTTGGGCATATTTGGTACAAGGGACGAAACCCTCTAACCACTACTTTGAATGAGATAACGTCCAATAATCACCATTGGTGTCTCTTAATTAGGAATGAATACGCGACATTATTGCATTGGTCGATTTAAGCACATGACCCAACACTTCAGGCTTAGAATTGGTAGATTTCCTTAGGGTCATGTCCTAAGATATTTAGGGTCATGTCTTTAAATAACAGCGACCAACACAATGACTATTGATTCATATATTGGAGACAAGACATTCTACACAACACTATGGGTCTTGCGTCTCGGTATGGATGAAACCCCCGGAACATAGTGACCCACCATGGGATAATTAGCCGATAAGGTACGAGAGATGACGTTATTGTATTTCTTGAAATGATTTATTCGGAGAGAAAAATTGAAACCAACGATAGATCAATAAACCCTCCGACGCTCTGTATCTTGGGCATATTTGGTACAAGGGACAAAACCCTCTAACCACTACTTTGAATGAGATAACGTCCAATAATCGCCATTGGTGTCTCTTAATTAGGAATGAATACTGATATGCCCAGGTTATACGATGTTTTTGTGGCATTTTAAGTACACTTTGCTAAGGGATTTATTCGTAATTGTTAATGTTTACATATAAATCGACCTTAGCGGATGTTCGGAATTTTGCATAGTAATTATTGTTAAAGTTGTAAGTTCCGAGCTCTTAGAAGCATGAATGGTTGGAACAACTCCACAACATCGTTTCACCAACCAAGCTCCGCCACAACCAAGCTCCACCACTACCAAGCTCCACCAGCAAGCATCGCAAGCATGCCCAAAGATCGCAAACCCAAGCACTACCGCAAGCCCGCCCACGAGGCTAAGCAAGCAAGACACAGCCCGGCTGCCCACCCTCGCCCGCCGCAGGGCACGAGACCCAGCCAGCCCGCGACTCGCGAGGCCGTCGCACCTAGCGACCCCCTCCCTCGCGACTCGCGAGTCCCGTCGCGACTCGCGACCTCGCGCCCGTAGCCAAGTTGTGCGGATGGCGGTGAGTTCTTCGCGACGCGCGATCAGTATCGCGACTCGCGACGGTTAAGTCAATTCGGGGCCTACGTTTTATGCGGGGTTTAAAAGCTTCCTAAAACCTAATATTTGGAGGAAGGAAGGAGATGAGGAGCAGCACACTTGAGGAGAGGGAGTCTCCAACACTCCTCTCTTGATTTTCCTTCCTCACTTTTGTTATCTTTCTTAGTTTTCTTAGTTTTCTTAGGGATTTCAATTATGGGATTTGGTTTATGCTATCGGATTGTAGCTTGAACTGTTCTTGGAGAAATTAACATGAAGCTTCAACCGTTATTGTGAGATCTTTCCTATCTTTCTATTTTCCTTGATTATGTTTCAATTTCTATGCTTGTGATCTATGATTATTGCATAATTATGCTAGGAACGTTACTAGTTTGATTGTGTAATTAATCTAATGCTAGGTTTAAGAATAGAATCGGATTGTTTTATTCTTTTATCAATTGGTAGCAAACTAGGGAGTAACTTAGATGCAGATCGTCTTGGTTATTTCTTAGGGAAATTGAATCAACTGTTGAATGTTTATCGCGTGTATGACATTAGCAGGTCTATTGATTCTCTGTGTTTATTGCTGCTATTGGATTGAACTTAGACGCTGATCGAACTAGGTTATCCTTTAGTTAGGGTTTTATAGTCACGCTGATCGTGCTATTCAACTAAGAATAAGGAGAATGCGAGATTAATTCTCAACAATAGATAATCATGGAAATAATTAGAGTTGAGGTTCAATGATCGATAATGAATTGAAGTGGATGTTAATCGGATTCAAGATCTTTCCATAATTGATTTCTCATCTTATTTAATTGCTAGTTAGTTTTAGTTTGTTTATAAATCTACTTGAAACCCCCCTTGTTATTAGGTTTCTCGGCCCTTAGCTTAATCTAGGTATTGGATCCCGCTAAATATAAAGCTCGTCCTTGTTTCCCTGTGGATACGACCCCTACTTCCATTATACTTGCTTAGTGGATGCATGAGTAGGAGAAATTTTATCTTTGGTTAGGGGGGAACGGGCAACCCCCCCCCAAAATTTTGGCGGCCGTTTCTGGGAAAGTTTTTTTGGTTTGTATTTAGGTTATTTTTTGGTGGGGTTTTCTTGGTGTTCTTTGTTTTGGTTAGCCACTCTAAATGAAAGAACTCCCTTTTGGTTATAGTTTCTAGTTTTCTCCTCCATTGAAGCTTAATTATTTTCTTTTTTGTATTTTGGACAAGAAGCATGGAACTTGTTGCTTAAACTCTCTTGGGAATGGTTGATTGAAGCTTTTGACGGTTTATTGTAAGATTTACTCTTTCTCATACTCTAATTGGTATATTTCCTTAGGGTCATGTCCTAAGATATTTAGGGTCATGTCTTTAAATAACAGCGACCAACACAATGACTATTGATTCATATATAGGAGACAAGACATTCTACACAACACTATGGGTCTTTCGTCTCGGTATGGATGAAACCCCCGGAACATAGTGGCTCACCATGGGATAATTAGCCGATAAGGTATGAGGGATGACGTTATTGTATTTCTTGAAATTATTTATTCGGAGAGAAAAATTGAAACAAACGATCGATCAATAAACCCTCCGACACTCTGTATCTTGGGCATATTTGGTACAAGGGACAAAACCCTCTTACCACTACTTTGAATGAGATAACGTCCAATAATCGCCATTGGTGTCTCTTAATTAGGAATGAATACACGGCAGGTCGATTTAAGCACATGAAAAAACACTTTAGCCTTAGAATTGGTAGATTTCCTTAGGGTCATGTCCTAAGATATTTTGGGTCATGTCTTTAAATAACAGCGACCAACACAATGACAATTGATTCATATATAGGAGACAAGACATTCTACACAACATTATGGGTCTTGCGTCTCGGTATGGATGAAACCCCCGGACTATAGTGGCTCACCAAGGGGTAATAAGCCGATAGGGTACGAGGGATGACGTTATTGTATTTCTTGGAATGATTTATTCGGAGGGAAAAATTGAGACAAACGATCGATCAATAAACCCTCCGACGCTCTGTATCTTGGGCATATTTGGTACAAGGGACGAAACCCTATAACCACTACTTTGAATGAGACAACGTCCAATAATCACCATTGATGTCTCTTAATTAGGAATGAATACACGGCATTATTGCATTGGTCGATTTAAGCACATGACCCAACACTTTAGGCTTAGAATAGGAAGATTTCCTTAGGATCATGTCTTTAAATAATTTGCAAATGACAATTGATTCATATATAGGAGACAAGACATTCTAAACAACCCTATGGGTCTTGCGTCTCGGTATGGATGAAACCCCTAACCAGTTGATGCCATGACTCGAATGAGATAACGTCCAATAATCGCCATTGGTGTCTCTTAATTAGGAATGAATACACTGCAGGTCGATTTAAGCACATGACCCAACACTTTAGGCTAAGAATTGGTAGTTTTCTTTTGGGTCATGTCTTTAAATAACAGCGACCAACACAATGACTATTGATTCATATATAGGAGACAAGACATTCTACACAACACTATGGGTCTTGCATCTCGGTATGGATGAAACCCCAGGACCATAGTGGCTCACCATGGGGTAATAAGCCGATAGGGTACGAGGGATGACGTTATTGTATTTCTTGAAATGATTTATTCGGAGCGAAAAATTGAGACAAACGATCGATCAATTAACCCTCCGACGCTCTGTATCTTGGGCATATTTGGTACAAGGGACGAAACCATCTAACCACTACTCTGAATGAGATAACGTCCAATAATCACCATTTGTGTCTCTTAATTAGGAATGAATACACGACATTATTGCATTGGTCGATTTAAGCACATGACCCACACTTTAGGCTTAGAATTGGTAGATTTCCTTAGGGTCATGTCCTAAGATATTTAGGGTCATGTCTTTAAATAACAGCGACCAACAGAATGACTATTGATTCATATATAGGAGACAAGACATTCTACACAACACTATGGGCTTGCGTCTCGGTATGGATGAAACCCCCGGACCATAGTGGCTCACCATGGGATAATAAGCTGATAGGGTACGAGGGATGTCGATATTGTATTTCATGGAATGATTTATTCGCAGGGAAAAATTAAGACAAACGATCGATCAATAAACCCTCCGACGCTCTGTATCTTGGGCATATTTGGTACAAGGGACGAAACCCTATAACCACAACTTTGAATGAGATAACGTCCAATAATCACCATTGGTGTCTCTTAATTAGGAATGAATACACGGCATTATTGCATTGGTCGATATAAGCACATGACCCAACACTTTAGGCTTAGAATAGGAAGATATCCTTAGGATCATATCATTTTACATTCTTTAAATAACCAACACAATGACAATTGATTCATATATAGGAGACAAGACATTCTAAACAACAATATGGGTCTTGCGTCTCTGTATGGATGAAACCCCAGGACTATAGTGGCTCACCATGGTGTAATAAGCCGATAGGGTACGAGGGATGACGTTATTGTATTTCTTGAAATGATTTATTCGGAGCGAAAAATTGAGACAAATGATCGATCAATAAACCCTCCGACGCTCTGTATCTTGGGCATATTTTGGTACAAGGGACGAAACCCTCTAACCACTACTCCGAATGAGATAACGTCCAATAATCACCATTGGTGTCTCTTAATTAGGAATGAATACACGACATTATTGCATTGGGTCGATTTAAGCACATGACCCAACACTTTAGGCTTAGAATTGGTAGATTTCGTTAGGGTCATGTCCTAAGATATTTAGTGTCATGTCTTTAAATAACAGCGACCAACACAATGACTATTGATTCATATATAGGAGAGAAGATATTCTACACAACACTATGGGTCTTGCGTCTCGGTATGGATGAAACCCCCGGACCATAGTGGCTCACCATGGGATAATAAGCCGATAGGGTACAAGGGATGACGTTATTGTATTTCCTGAAATGATTTATTCGGAGAGAAAAATTGAGACAAACGATCGATCAATAAACCCTCCGACGCTCTGTATCTTGGGCATATTTGGTACAAGGGACGAAACCCTCTAACCACTACTTTGAATGAGATAACGTCCAATAATCACCATTGGTGTCTCTTAATTAGGAATGAATACACGACATTATTGCATTGGTCGATTTAAGCACATGGCCCAACACTTTAGGCTTAGAATTGGTAGATTTCCTTAGGGTCATGTCCTATGATATTTAGGGTCATGTCTTTAAATAACAACGACCAACAGAATGACTATTGATTCATATATAGGAGACAAAACATTCTACACAACACTATGGGTCTTGCGTCTCGGTATGGATGAAACCCCCGAACATAGTGGCTCACCATGGAATAATAAGGCGATAGGGTACGAGGGATGACGTTATTGTATTTCTTGGAATGATTTATTCGGAGGGAAAAATTGAGACAAACGATCGATCAATAAACCCTCCGAAGCTCTGTATCTTGGGCATATTTGGTACAAGGGACGAAACCCTATAACCACTACTTTGAATGAGATAACGTCCAATAATCACCATTGGTGTCTCTTAATTAGGAATGAATACACGACATTATTGCATTGGTCGATTTAAGCACATGACCCAACACTTTAGGCTTAGAATTGGTAGATTTCCTTAGGGTCATGTCCTAAGATATTTAGGGTCATGTCTTTAAATAACAACGACCAACACAATGACTATTGATTCATATATAGGAGACAAGATATTCTACACAACACTATGGGTCTTGGCGTCTAGGTATGGATGAAACCCCCGACCATAGTGGCTCACCATGGGATAATAAGCCGATAAGGTACGAGGGATGACGTTATTGTATTTCTTGAAATGATTTATTCGGAGAGAAAAATTGAGACAAACGATCGATCAATAAACCCTCCGACGCCCGTATCTTGGGGCATATTTGGTACAAGGGACGAAACCCTCTAACCACTACTTTGAATGAGATAACGTCCAATAATCACCATTGGTGTCTCTTAATTAGGAATGAATACACGACATTATTGCATTGGTCGATTTAAGCACATGACCCAACACTTTAGGCTTAGAATTGGTAGATTTCCTTAGGGTCATGTCCTAAGATATTTAGGGTCATGTCTTTAAATAACAACGACCAACACAATGACTATTGATTCATATATAGGAGACAAGACATTCTACACAACACTATGGGTCTTCGGCTCTCGGTATGGATGAAACCCCTAACATAGTGGCTCACCATGGGATAATAAGCCGATAAGGTACGAGGGATGACGTTATTGTATTTCTTGGAATGATTTATTCGGAGAGAAAAATTGAGACAAACGATCGATCAATAAACCCTCCGACGCCCGTATCTTGGGGCATATTTGGTACAAGGGACGAAACCCTATAACCACTACTTTGAATGAGATAACGTCCAATAATCACCATTGGTGTCTCTTAATTAGGAATTAATACACGACATTATTGCATTGGTCGATTTAAGCACATGACCCAACACTTTAGGCTTAGAATAGGAAGATTTCCTTAGGGTCATGTCCTAAGATATTTAGTCATGTCTTTAAATAATAAGCGACCAACACAATGACTATTGATTCATATATAGGAGACAAGACATTCTAAACAACACTATGGGTCTTGCGTCTCTTGGATGAAACCCCCGACTATAGTGGCTCACCATGGGATAATAAGCCGATAAGGTACGAGGGATGACGTTATTGTATTTCTTGAAATGATTTATTCTGAGAGAAAAATTGAGACAAACGATCGATCAATAAACCCTCCGACGCTCCGTATCTCGGGGCATATTTGGTACAAGGGACGAAACCCTCTAACCACTACTTTGAATGAGATAACGTCCAATAATCACCATTGGTGTCTCTTAATTAGGAATGAATACACGACATTATTGCATTGGTCGATTTAAGCACATGACCCAACACTTTAGGCTTAGAATTGGTAGATTTCCTTAGGGTCATGTCCTAAGATATTTAGGGTCATGTCTTTAAATAACAAAGACCAACACAATGACTATTGATTCATATATAGGAGACAAGACATTCTACACAACACTATGGGTCTTCGGCTCTCGCATGGATGAAACCCCCGACCATAGTGGCTCACCATGGGATAATAAGCCGATAAGGTACGAGGGATGACGTTATTGTATTTCTTGAAATGATTTATTCGGAGAGAAAAATTGAGACAAACGATCGATCAATAAACCCTCCGACGCCCCGTATCTCGGGGCATATTTGGTACAAGGGACGAAACCCTCTAACCACTACTTTGAATGAGATAACGTCCAATAATCACCATTGGTGTCTCTTAATTAGGAATGAATACACGACATTATTGCATTGGGTCGATTTAAGCACATGACCCAACACTTTAGGCTTAGAATTGGTAGATTTCCTTAGGGTCATGTCCTAAGATATTTAGGGTCATGTCTTTAAATAACAAATACCAACACAATGACTATTGATTCATATATAGGAGACAAGACATTCTACACAACACTACGGGTCTCAAGGCTCTACATGGATGAAACCCCCGAACATAGTGGCTCACCATGGGATAATTAGCCGATAAGGTACGAGGGATGACGTTATTGTATTTCTTGAAATGATTTATTCTGAGAGAAAAATTGAGACAAACGATCGATCAATAAACCCTCCGACGCCCGTATCTCGGGGCATATTTGGTACAAGGGACGAAACCCTCTAACCACTACTTTGAATGAGATAACGTCCAATAATCACCATTGGTGTCTCTTAATTAGGAATGAATACACGACATTATTGCATTGGTCGATTTAAGCACATGACCCAACACTTTAGGCTTAGAATTGGTAGATTTCCTTAGGGTCATGTCCTAAGATATTTAGGGTCATGTCTTTAAATAACAAAGACCAACACAATGACTATTGATTCATATATAGGAGACAAGACATTCTACACAACACTACGGGTCTTCAAGGCCTCTATGGGATGAAACCCCCGACCATAGTGGCTCACCATGGGATAATAAGCCGATAAGGTACGAGGGATGACGTTATTGTATTTCTTGAAATGATTTATTCTGAGAGAAAAATTGAGACAAACGATCGATCAATAAACCCTCCGACGCTCTGTATCTTGGGCATATTTGGTACAAGGGACGAAACCCTCTAACCACTACTTTGAATGAGATAACGTCCAATAATCACCATTGGTGTCTCTTAATTAGGAATGAATACACGACATTATTGCATCGGGTCGATTTAAGCACATGACCCAACACTTTAGGCTTAGAATTGGTAGATTTCCTTAGGGTCATGTCCTAAGATATTTAGGGTCATGTCTTTAAATAACAAATACCAACACAATGACTATTGATTCATATATAGGAGACAAGACATTCTACACAACACTACGGGTCTTCAAGGCTTCCTTGGGATGAAACCCCCGAACATAGTGGCTCACCATGGGATAATAAGCCGATAAGGTACGAGGGATGACGTTATTGTATTTCTTGAAATGATTTATTCGGAGAGAAAAATTGAGACAAACGATCGATCAATAAACCCTCCGACGCCCGTATTCGGGGCATATTTGGTACAAGGGACGAAACCCTCTAACCACTACTTTGAATGAGATAACGTCCAATAATCACCATCGGTGTCTCTTAATTAGGAATGAATACACGACATTATTGCATTGGTCGATTTAAGCACATGACCCAACACTTTAGGCTTAGAATTGGTAGATTTCCTTAGGTCATGTCCTAAGATATTTAGGGTCATGTCTTTAAATAACAAAGACCAACACAATGACTATTGATTCATATATAGGAGACAAGACATTCTACACAACACTACGGGTCTTCAAGGCCTCGCATGGATGAAACCCCCGACCATAGTGGCTCACCATGGGATAATAAGCCGATAAGGTACGAGGGATGACGTTATTGTATTTCTTGAAATGATTTATTCTGAGAGAAAAATTGAGACAAACGATCGATCAATAAACCCTCCGACGCTCCGTATCTCGGGCATATTTGGTACAAGGGACGAAACCCTAACCACTACTTTGAATGAGATAACGTCCAATAATCACCATTGGTGTCTCTTAATTAGGAATGAATACACGACATTATTGCATCGGTCGATTTAAGCACATGACCCAACACTTTAGGCTTAGAATTGGTAGATTTCCTTAGGGTCATGTCCTAAGATATTTAGGGTCATGTCTTTAAATAACAACTACCAACACAATGACTATTGATTCATATATAGGAGACAAGACATTCTACACAACACTACGGGTCTTCGGCTCCTGCATGGATGAAACCCCCGAACATAGTGGCTCACCATGGGATAATAAGCCGATAAGGTACGAGGGATGACGTTATTGTATTTCTTGAAATGATTTATTCTGAGAGAAAAATTGAGACAAACGATCGATCAATAAACCCTCCGACGCCCGTATCTCGGGGCATATTTGGTACAAGGGACGAAACCCTCTAACCACTACTTTGAATGAGATAACGTCCAATAATCACCATTGGTGTCTCTTAATTAGGAATGAATACACGACATTATTGCATTGGTCGATTTAAGCACATGACCCAACACTTTAGGCTTAGAATTGGTAGATTTCCTTAGGGTCATGTCCTAAGATATTTAGGGTCATGTCTTTAAATAACAAATACCAACACAATGACTATTGATTCATATATAGGAGACAAGACATTCTACACAACACTACGGGTCTTCAAGGCTCTAGATGGGATGAAACCCCTGAACATAGTGGCTCACCATGGGATAATAAGCCGATAAGGTACGAGGGATGACGTTATTGTATTTCTTGAAATGATTTATTCTGAGAGAAAAATTGAGACAAACGATCGATCAATAAACCCTCCGACGCCCGTATCTCGGGGCATATTTGGTACAAGGGACGAAACCCTCTAACCACTACTTTGAATGAGATAACGTCCAATAATCACCATCGGTGTCTCTTAATTAGGAATGAATACACGACATTATTGCATCGGGTCGATTTAAGCACATGACCCAACACTTTAGGCTTAGAATTGGTAGATTTCCTTAGGGTCATGTCCTAAGATATTTAGGGTCATGTCTTTAAATAACAAACACCAACACAATGACTATTGATTCATATATAGGAGACAAGACATTCTACACAACACTACGGGTCTTGCGGCTCCTAGCGATGGGATGAAACCCCTGAACATAGTGGCTCACCATGGGATAATAAGCCGATAAGGTACGAGGGATGACGTTATTGTATTTCTTGAAATGATTTATTCTGAGAGAAAAATTGAGACAAACGATCGATCAATAAACCCTCCGACGCCCGTATCTCGGGGCATATTTGGTACAAGGGACGAAACCCTATAACCACTACTTTGAATGAGATAACGTCCAATAATCACCATCGGTGTCTCTTAATTAGGAATGAATACACGACATTATTGCATCGGGTCGATTTAAGCACATGACCCAACACTTTAGGCTTAGAATTGGTAGATTTCCTTAGGGTCATGTCCTAAGATATTTAGGGTCATGTCTTTAAATAACAAATACCAACACAATGACTATTGATTCATATATAGGAGACAAGACATTCTACACAACACTACGGGTCTTACGGCTTCTAGATGGATGAAACCCCTGAACATAGTGGCTCACCATGGGATAATAAGCCGATAAGGTACGAGGGATGACGTTATTGTATTTCTTGAAATGATTTATTCGGAGAGAAAAAATCGAGACAAACGATCGATCAATAAACCCTCCGACGCCCGTATCTCGGGGCATATTTGGTACAAGGGACGAAACCCTCTAACCACTACTTTGAATGAGATAACGTCCAATAATCACCATCGGTGTCTCTTAATTAGGAATGAATACACGACATTATTGCATCGGGTCGATTTAAGCACATGACCCAACACTTTAGGCTTAGAATTGGTAGATTTCCTTAGGGTCATGTCCTAAGATATTTAGGGTCATGTCTTTAAATAACAACGACCAACACAATGACTATTGATTCATATATAGGAGACAAGACATTCTACACAACACTACGGGTCTTAAGGCCTCCCGATGGATGAAACCCCCTGACCATAGTGGCTCACCATGGGATAATAAGCCGATAAGGTACGAGGGATGACGTTATTGTATTTCTTGAAATGATTTATTCTGAGAGAAAAATTGAGACAAACGATCGATCAATAAACCCTCCGACGCCCGTATCTCGGGGCATATTTGGTACAAGGGACGAAACCCTCTAACCACTACTTTGAATGAGATAACGTCCAATAATCACCATCGGTGTCTCTTAATTAGGAATGAATACACGACATTATTGCATCGGGTCGATTTAAGCACATGACCCAACACTTTAGGCTTAGAATTGGTAGATTTCCTTAGGGTCATGTCCTAAGATATTTAGGTCATGTCTTTAAATAACAAACGACCAACACAATGACTATTGATTCATATATAGGAGACAAGACATTCTACACAACACTACGGGTCTTCAGGCTCCTGCATGGGATGAAACCCCCGAACATAGTGGCTCACCATGGGATAATAAGCCGATAAGGTACGAGGGATGACGTTATTGTATTTCTTGAAATGATTTATTCTGAGAGAAAAATTGAGACAAACGATCGATCAATAAACCCTCCGACGCCCGTATCTTGGGCATATTTGGTACAAGGGACGAAACCCTATAACCACTACTTTGAATGAGATAACGTCCAATAATCACCATCGGTGTCTCTTAATTAGGAATGAATACACGACATTATTGCATTGGTCGATTTAAGCACATGACCCAACACTTTAGGCTTAGAATTGGTAGATTTCCTTAGGGTCATGTCCTAAGATATTTAGGGTCACGCCTTTAAATAACAAATACCAACACAATGACTATTGATTCATATATAGGAGACAAGACATTCTAAACAACACTACGGGTCTCCAGGCTCTCGATGGATGAAACCCCCTGACCATAGTGGCTCACCATGGGATAATAAGCCGATAAGGTACGAGGGATGACGTTATTGTATTTCTTGAAATGATTTATTCTGAGAGAAAAATCGAGACAAACGATCGATCAATAAACCCTCCGACGCCCGTATCTCGGGGCATATTTGGTACAAGGGACGAAACCCTCTAACCACTACTTTGAATGAGATAACGTCCAATAATCACCATCGGTGTCTCTTAATTAGGAATGAATACACGACATTATTGCATCGGTCGATTTAAGCACATGACCCAACACTTTAGGCTTAGAATTGGTAGATTTCCTTAGGGTCATGTCCTAAGATATTTAGGGTCATGTCTTTAAATAACAACGACCAACACAATGACTATTGATTCATATATAGGAGACAAGACATTCTACACAACACTACGGGTCTTACGGCTCCAGATGGATGAAACCCCTGACCATAGTGGCTCACCATGGGATAATAAGCCGATAAGGTACGAGGGATGACGTTATTGTATTTCTTGAAATGATTTATTCTGAGAGAAAAATTGAGACAAACGATCGATCAATAAACCCTCCGACGCCCGTATCTCGGGGCATATTTGGTACAAGGGACGAAACCCCTAACCACTACTTTGAATGAGATAACGTCCAATAATCACCATCGGTGTCTCTTAATTAGGAATGAATACACGACATTATTGCATTGGTCGATTTAAGCACATGACCCAACACTTTAGGCTTAGAATTGGTAGATTTCCTTAGGGTCATGTCCTAAGATATTTAGGGTCATGTCTTTAAATAACAACGACCAACACAATGACTATTGATTCATATATAGGAGACAAGACATTCTACACAACACTACGGGTCTTCAAGGCCTCTGCATGGATGAAACCCCCTAACATAGTGGCTCACCATGGGATAATTAGCCGATAAGGTACGAGGGATGACGTTATTGTATTTCTTGAAATGATTTATTCTGAGAGAAAAATTGAGACAAACGATCGATCAATAAACCCTCCGACGCCCGTATCTCGGGGCATATTTGGTACAAGGGACGAAACCCTCTAACCACTACTTTGAATGAGATAACGTCCAATAATCGCCATTGGTGTCTCTTAATTAGGAATGAATACACGACATTATTGCATCGGTCGATTTAAGCACATGACCCAACACTTTAGGCTTAGAATTGGTAGATTTCCTTAGGGTCATGTCCTAAGATATTTAGGGTCATGTCTTTAAATAACAAATACCAACACAATGACTATTGATTCATATATAGGAGACAAGACATTCTACACAACACTACGGGTCTTCAAGGCCTCTAGCATGGATGAAACCCCTAACCATAGTGGCTCACCATGGGATAATAAGCCGATAAGGTACGAGGGATGACGTTATTGTATTTCTTGAAATGATTTATTCTGAGAGAAAAATTGAGACAAACGATCGATCAATAAACCCTCCGACGCCCGTATCTCGGGGCATATTTGGTACAAGGGACGAAACCCTCTAACCACTACTTTGAATGAGATAACGTCCAATAATCACCATCGGTGTCTCTTAATTAGGAATGAATACACGACATTATTGCATTGGGTCGATTTAAGCACATGACCCAACACTTTAGGCTTAGAATTGGTAGATTTCCTTAGGGTCATGTCCTAAGATATTTAGGGTCATGTCTTTAAATAACAAATACCAACACAATGACTATTGATTCATATATAGGAGACAAGACATTCTACACAACACTACGGGTCTTCAAGGCTCCTAGCATGGATGAAACCCCCGAACATAGTGGCTCACCATGGGATAATAAGCCGATAAGGTACGAGGGATGACGTTATTGTATTTCTTGAAATGATTTATTCAGAGAGAAAAATTGAGACAAACGATCGATCAATAAACCCTCCGACGCCCGTATCTCGGGCATATTTGGTACAAGGGACGAAACCCTCTAACCACTACTTTGAATGAGATAACGTCCAATAATCACCATCGGTGTCTCTTAATTAGGAATGAATACACGACATTATTGCATTGGGTCGATTTAAGCACATGACCCAACACTTTAGGCTTAGAATTGGTAGATTTCCTTAGGGTCATGTCCTAAGATATTTAGGGTCATGTCTTTAAATAACAAAAGCGACCAACACAATGACTATTGATTCATATATAGGAGACAAGACATTCTACACAACACTACGGGTCTTAAGGCTCCGTATGGATGAAACCCCCGACCATAGTGGCTCACCATGGGATAATAAGCCGATAAGGTACGAGGGATGACGTTATTGTATTTCTTGAAATGATTTATTCTGAGAGAAAAATTGAGACAAACGATCGATCAATAAACCCTCCGACGCCCGTATTCGGGGCATATTTGGTACAAGGGACGAAACCCTCTAACCACTACTTTGAATGAGATAACGTCCAATAATCACCATCGGGTGTCTCTTAATTAGGAATGAATACACGACATTATTGCATTGGTCGATTTAAGCACATGACCCAACACTTTAGGCTTAGAATTGGTAGATTTCCTTAGGGTCATGTCCTAAGATATTTAGGGTCATGTCTTTAAATAACAAATACCAACACAATGACTATTGATTCATATATAGGAGACAAGACATTCTACACAACACTACGGGTCTTCAAGGCCTCTGCATGGATGAAACCCCTGAACATAGTGGCTCACCATGGGATAATAAGCCGATAAGGTACGAGGGATGACGTTATTGTATTTCTTGGAATGATTTATTCTGAGAGAAAAATTGAGACAAACGATCGATCAATAAACCCTCCGACGCCCGTATCTCGGGGCATATTTGGTACAAGGGACGAAACCCTATAACCACTACTTTGAATGAGATAACGTCCAATAATCACCATCGGTGTCTCTTAATTAGGAATGAATACACGACATTATTGCATTGGTCGATTTAAGCACATGACCCAACACTTTAGGCTTAGAATAGGTAGATTTCCTTAGGGTCATGTCCAAGATATTTAGGGTCATGTCTTTAAATAATAAATACCAACACAATGACTATTGATTCATATATAGGAGACAAGACATTCTAAACAACACTATGGGTCTTAAGGCCTCTGCATGGATGAAACCCCCTGACTATAGTGGCTCACCATGGGATAATAAGCCGATAAGGTACGAGGGATGACATTATTGTATTTCTTGGAATGATTTATTCGGAGAGAAAAATTGAGACAAACGATCGATCAATAAACCCTCCGACGCTCCGTATCTTGGGCATATTTGGTACAAGGGACGAAACCCTCTAACCACTACTTTGAATGAGATAACGTCCAATAATCACCATTGGGTGTCTCTTAATTAGGAATGAATACACGACATTATTGCATTGGGTCGATTTAAGCACATGACCCAACACTTTAGGCTTAGAATTGGTAGATTTCCTTAGGGTCATGTCCTAAGATATTTAGGGTCATGTCTTTAAATAACAACTACCAACACAATGACTATTGATTCATATATAGGAGACAAGACATTCTACACAACACTACGGGTCTTCAGGCCTCCGCATGGATGAAACCCCCGAACATAGTGGCTCACCATGGGATAATAAGCCGATAAGGTACGAGGGATGACGTTATTGTATTTCTTGAAATGATTTATTCGGAGAGAAAAATTGAGACAAACGATCGATCAATAAACCCTCCGACGCCCGTATTCGGGGCATATTTGGTACAAGGGACGAAACCCTATAACCACTACTTTGAATGAGATAACGTCCAATAATCACCATTGGTGTCTCTTAATTAGGAATGAATACACGACATTATTGCATTGGGTCGATTTAAGCACATGACCCAACACTTTAGGCTTAGAATAGGTAGATTTCCTTAGGCATGTCCTAAGATATTTAGGGTCATGTCTTTAAATAATAACGACCAACACAATGACTATTGATTCATATATAGGAGACAAGACATTCTAAACAACACTATGGGTCTTGCGGCTCTGTATGGATGAAACCCCGAACTATAGTGGCTCACCATGGGATAATAAGCCGATAAGGTACGAGGGATGACGTTATTGTATTTCTTGAAATGATTTATTCTGAGAGAAAAATTGAGACAAACGATCGATCAATAAACCCTCCGACGCCCGTATCTTGGGCATATTTGGTACAAGGGACGAAACCCTCTAACCACTACTTTGAATGAGATAACGTCCAATAATCACCATTGGGTGTCTCTTAATTAGGAATGAATACACGACATTATTGCATTGGGTCGATTTAAGCACATGACCCAACACTTTAGGCTTAGAATTGGTAGATTTCCTTAGGGTCATGTCCTAAGATATTTAGGGTCATGTCTTTAAATAACAAACGACCAACACAATGACTATTGATTCATATATAGGAGACAAGACATTCTACACAACACTATGGGTCTTCAAGGCTCTGTATGGATGAAACCCCCGACCATAGTGGCTCACCATGGGATAATAAGCCGATAAGGTACGAGGGATGACGTTATTGTATTTCTTGAAATGATTTATTCGGAGAGAAAAATTGAGACAAACGATCGATCAATAAACCCTCCGACGCCCGTATCTTGGGCATATTTGGTACAAGGGACGAAACCCTCTAACCACTACTCCGAATGAGATAACGTCCAATAATCACCATTGGGTGTCTCTTAATTAGGAATGAATACACGACATTATTGCATTGGGTCGATTTAAGCACATGACCCAACACTTTAGGCTTAGAATTGGTAGATTTCCTTAGGGTCATGTCCTAAGATATTTAGGGTCATGTCTTTAAATAACAAATACCAACACAATGACTATTGATTCATATATAGGAGACAAGACATTCTACACAACACTATGGGTCTTCGCCTCTAGATGGATGAAACCCCCTGAACATAGTGGCTCACCATGGGATAATAAGCCGATAAGGTACGAGGGATGACGTTATTGTATTTCTTGGAATGATTTATTCGGAGAGAAAAAATTGAGACAAACGATCGATCAATAAACCCTCCGACGCTCCGTATTCGGGGCATATTTGGTACAAGGGACGAAACCCTATAACCACTACTTTGAATGAGATAACGTCCAATAATCACCATTGGTGTCTCTTAATTAGGAATGAATACACGACATTATTGCATTGGTCGATTTAAGCACATGACCCAACACTTTAGGCTTAGAATAGGAAGATTTCCTTAGGGTCATGTCCTAAGATATTTAGCATGTCTTTAAATAACAACGACCAACACAATGACTATTGATTCATATATAGGAGACAAGACATTCTAAACAACACTATGGGTCTTGCGTCTCGTATGGATGAAACCCCCGGACTATAGTGGCTCACCATGGGATAATAAGCCGATAAGGTACGAGGGATGACGTTATTGTATTTCTTGAAATGATTTATTCGGAGAGAAAAATTGAGACAAACGATCGATCAATAAACCCTCCGACGCCCGTATCTTGGGGCATATTTGGTACAAGGGACGAAACCCTCTAACCACTACTTTGAATGAGATAACGTCCAATAATCACCATTGGTGTCTCTTAATTAGGAATGAATACACGACATTATTGCATTGGTCGATTTAAGCACATGACCCAACACTTTAGGCTTAGAATTGGTAGATTTCCTTAGGGTCATGTCCTAAGATATTTAGTGGCATGTCTTTAAATAACAAACAGCCAACACAATGACTATTGATTCATATATAGGAGACAAGATATTCTACACAACACTATGGGTCTTCAAGGCTCCCGTATGGATGAAACCCCCGACCATAGTGGCTCACCATGGGATAATAAGCCGATAAGGTACGAGGGATGACGTTATTGTATTTCTTGAAATGATTTATTCCGGAGAGAAAAATTGAGACAAACGATCGATCAATAAACCCTCCGACGCCCGTATATTGGGCATATTTGGTACAAGGGACGAAACCCTCTAACCACTACTCTGAATGAGATAACGTCCAATAATCACCATTGGTGTCTCTTAATTAGGAATGAATACACGACATTATTGCATTGGTCGATTTAAGCACATGGCCCAACACTTTAGGCTTAGAATTGGTAGATTTCCTTAGGGTCATGTCCTAAGATATTTTGGGTCATGTCTTTAAATAACAACGACCAACACAATGACTATTGATTCATATATAGGAGACAAGACATTCTACACAACACTATGGGTCTTCAAGGTCTCGGTATGGATGAAACCCCTAACCATAGTGGCTCACCATGGGATAATAAGCCGATAAGGTACGAGGGATGACGTTATTGTATTTCTTGGAATGATTTATTCGGAGGGAAAAATTGAGACAAACGATCGATCAATAAACCCTCCGACGCCCGTATCTTGGGGCATATTTGGTACAAGGGACGAAACCCTATAACCACTACTTTGAATGAGATAACGTCCAATAATCACCATTGGTGTCTCTTAATTAGGAATGAATACACGACATTATTGCATTGGGTCGATTTAAGCACATGACCCAACATTGTAGGCTTATAATAGGAAGATTTCCTTAGAATTTAGGGTCATGTCTTTAAATAATAACGACCAACACAATGACAATTGATTCATATATAGGAGACAAGACATTCTAAACAACAATATGGGTCTTGCGTCTCTGTATGGATGAAACCCCAGGACTATAGTGGCTCACCATGGGGTAATAAGCCGATAAGGTACGAGGGATGACGTTATTGTATTTCTTGAAATGATTTATTCGGAGCGAAAAATTGAGACAAACGATCGATCAATAAACCCTCCGACGCTCTGTATCTTGGGCATATTTGGTACAAGGGACGAAACCCTCTAACCACTACTTTGAATGAGATAACGTCCAATAATCACCATTGGTGTCTCTTAATTAGGAATGAATACACGACATTATTGCATTGGTCGATTTAAGCACATGACCCAACACTTTAGGCTTAGAATTGGTAGATTTCGTTAGGGTCATGTCCTAAGATATTTAGGGTCATGTCTTTAAATAACAACGACCAACACAATGACTATTGATTCATATATAGGAGAGAAGATATTCTACACAACACTATGGGTCTTGCCTCTAGATGGATGAAACCCCCGGACCATAGTGGCTCACCATGGGATAATAAGCCGATAGGGTACAAGGGATGACGTTATTGTATTTCTTGAAATGATTTATTCGGAGAGAAAAATTGAGACAAACGATCGATCAATAAACCCTCCGACGCACTGTATCTTGGGCATATTTGGTACAAGGGACGAAACCCTCTAACCACTACTTTGAATGAGATAACGTCCAATAATCACCATTGGTGTCTCTTAATTAGGAATGAATACGCGACATTATTGCATTGGTCGATTTAAGCACATGACCCAACACTTGAGGCTTAGAATTGGTAGATTTCCTTAGGGTCATGTCCTAAGATATTTAGGGTCATGTCTTTAAATAACAGCGACCAACACAATGACTATTGATTCATAAATAGGAGACAAGACATTCTACACAACACTATGGGTCTTGCGTCTCGGTATGGATGAAACCCCCGGAACATAGTGACCCACCATGGGATAATTAGCCGATAAGGTACGAGGGATGACGTTATTGTATTTCTTGAAATGATTTATTCGGAGAGAAAAATTGAAACCAACGATCGATCAATAAACCCTCCGACGCTCTGTATCTTGGGCATATTTGGTACAAGGGACAAAACCCTCTAACCACTACTTTGAATGAGATAACGTCCAATAATCGCCATTGGTGTCTCTTAATTAGGAATGAATACACGACATTATTGCATTGGTCGATTTAAGCACATGACCCAACACTTTAGGCTTAGAATTGGTAGATTTCGTTAGGGTCATGTCCTAAGATATTTAGTGGCATGTCTTTAAATAACAGCGACCAACAGAATGACTATTGATTCATATATAGGAGAGAAGATATTCTACACAACACTATGGGTCTTGCGTCTCGGTATGGATGAAACCCCCGGACCATAGTGGCTCACCATGGGATAATAAGCCGATAGGGTACAAGGGATGACGTTATTGTATTTCTTGAAATGATTTATTCGGAGAGAAAAATTGAGACAAACGATCGATCAAAAAACCCTCCGACGCTCTGTATATTGGTCATATTTGGTACAAGGGACGAAACCCTCTAACCACTACTCTGAATGAGATAACGTCCAATAATCACCATTGGTGTCTCTTAATTAGGAAAGAATTCACGACATTATTGCATTGGTCGATTTAAGCACATGGCCCAACACTTTAGGCTTAGAATTGGTAGATTTCCTTAGGGTCATGTCCTAAGATATTTAGGGTCATGTCTTTAAATAACAGCGACCAACAGAATGACTATTGATTCATATATAGGAGACAAGACATTCTACACAACATTATGGGTCTTGCGTCTCGGTGTGGATGAAACCCCCGGAACATAGGGGCTCACCATGGGATAATAAGCTGATAGGGTACGAGGGATGACGTTATTGTATTTCTTGGAATGATTTATTCGGAGGGAAAAATTGAGACAAACGATCGATCAATAAACCCTCCGACGCTCTGTATCTTGGGCATATTTGGTACAAGGGACGAAACCCTATAACCACTACTTTGAATGAGATAACGTCCAATAATCACCATTGGTGTCTCTTAATTACGAATTAATACACGACATTATTGCATTGGTCGATTTAAGCACATGACCCAACATTGTAGGCTTATAATAGGAAGATTTCCTTAGGATCATGTCTTTAAATAATAGCGACCAACACAATGACAATTGATTCATATATAGGAGACAAGACATTCTAAACAACAATATGGGTCTTGCGTCTCTGTATGGATGAAACCCCAGGACTATAGTGGCTCACCATGGTGTAATAAGCCGATAGGGTACGAGGGATGACGTTATTGTATTTCTTGAAATGATTTATTCGGAGCGAAAAATTGAGACAAACGATCGATCAATAAACCCTCCGACGCTCTGTATCTTGGGCATATTTGGTACAAGGGACGAAACCCTCTAACCACTACTCTGAATGAGATAACGTCCAATAATCACCATTGGTGTCTCTTAATTAGGAATGAATACACGACATTATTGCATTGGTCGATTTAAGCACATGACCCAACACTTTAGGCTTAGAATTGGTAGATTTCGTTAGGGTCATGTCCTAAGATATTTAGTGTCATGTCTTTAAATAACAGCGACCAACAGAATGACTATTGATTCATATATAGGAGAGAAGATATTCTACACAACACTATGGGTCTTGCGTCTCGGTATGGATGAAACCCCCGGACCATAGTGGCTCACCATGGGATAATAAGCCGATAGGGTACAAGGGATGACGTTATTGTATTTCTTGAAATGATTTATTCGGAGAGAAAAATTGAGACAAACGATCGATCAATAAACCCTCCGACGCTCTGTATCTTGGGCATATTTAGTACAAGGGACGAAACCCTCTAACCACTACTTTGAATGAGATAACGTCCAATAATCACCATTGGTGTCTCTTAATTAGGAATGAATACGCGACATTATTGCATTGGTCGATTTAAGCACATGACCCAACACTTCAGGCTTAGAATTGGTAGATTTCCTTAGGGTCATGTCCTAAGATATTTAGGGTCATGTCTTTAAATAACAGCGACCAACACAATGACTATTGATTCATATATAGGAGACAAGACATTCTACACAACACTATGGGTCTTGCGTCTCGGTATGGATGAAACCCCCGGAACATAGTGACCCACCATGGGATAATTAGCCGATAAGGTACGAGGGATGACGTTATTGTATTTCTTGAAATGATTTATTCGGAGAGAAAAATTGAAACCAACGATCGATCAATAAACCCTCCGACGCTCTGTATCTTGGGCATATTTGGTACAAGGGACAAAACCCTCGAACCACTACTTTGAATGAGATAACGTCCAATAATCGCCATTGGTGTCTCTTAATTAGGAATGAATACACGACATTATTGCATTGGTCGATTTAAGCACATGACCCAACACTTTAGGCTTAGAATTGGTAGATTTCGTTAGGGTCATGTCCTAAGATATTTAGTGGCATGTCTTTAAATAACAGCGACCAACAGAATGACTATTGATTCATATATAGGAGAGAAGATATTCTACACAACACTATGGGTCTTGCGTCTCGGTATGGATGAAACCCCCGGACCATAGTGGCTCACCATGAGATAATAAGCCGATAGGGTACAAGGGATGACGTTATTGTATTTCTTGAAATGATTTATTCGGAGAGAAAAATTGAGACAAACGATCGATCAATAAACCCTCCGACGCTCTGTATATTGGGCATATTTGGTACAAGGGACGAAACCCTCTAACCACTACTCTGAATGAGATAACGTCCAATAATCACCATTGGTGTCTCTTAATTAGGAATGAATACACGACATTATTGCATTGGTCGATTTAAGCACATGGCCCAACACTTTAGGCTTAGAATTGGTAGATTTCCTTAGGGTCATGTCCTAAGATATTTAGGGTCATGTCTTTAAATAACGGAACCAACGAGAATGACTATTGATTCATATATAGGAGACAAGACATTCTACACAACACTATGGGTCTTGCGTCTCGGTATGGATGAAACCCCAGGAACATAGGGGCTCACCATGGGATAATAAGCCGATAGGGTACGAGGGATGACGTTATTGTATTTCTTGGAATGATTTATTCGGAGGGAAAAATTGAGACAATCGATCGATCAATAAACCCTCCGACGCTCTGTATCTTGGGCATATTTGGTACAAGGGACGAAACCCTATAACCACTACTTTGAATGAGATAACGTCCAATAATCACCATTGGTGTCTCTTAATTACGAATTAATACACGGCATTATTGCATTGGTCGATTTAAGCACATGACCCAACATTGTAGGCTTAGAATAGGAAGATATCCTTAGGATCATGTCTTTAAATAATAGCGACCAACACAATGACAATTGATTCATTTATAGGAGACAAGACATTCTAAACAACAATATGGGTCTTGCGTCTCTGTATGGATGAAACCCCAGGACTATAGTGGCTCACCATGGTGTAATAAGCCGATAGGGTACGAGGGATGACGTTATTGTATTTCTTGAAATGATTTATTCGGAGCGAAAAATTGAGACAAACGATCGATCAATAAACCCTCCGACGCTCTGTATCTTGGGCATATTTGGTACAAGGGACGAAACCCTCTAACCACTACTCTGAATGAGATAACGTCCAATAATCACCATTGGTGTCTCTTAATTAGGAATGAATACACGACATTATTGCATTGGTCGATTTAAGCACATGACCCAACACTTTAGGCTTAGAATTGGTAGATTTCGTTAGGGTCATGTCCTAAGATATTTAGTGTCATGTCTTTAAATAACAGCGACCAACAGAATGACTATTGATTCATATATAGGAGAGAAGATATTCTACACAACACTATGGGTCTTGCGTCTCGGTATGGATGAAACCCCCGGAACATAGGGTCTCACCATGGGATAATAAGCCGATAGGGTACAAGGGATGACGTTATTGTATTTCTTGAAATGATTTATTCGGAGAGAAAAATTGAGACAAACGATCGATCAATAAACCCTCCGACGGTTTGTATCTTGGGCATATTTGGTACAAGGGACGAAACCCTCTAACCACTACTTTGAATGAGATAACGTCCAATAATCACCATTGGTGTCTCTTAATTAGGAATGAATACGCGACATTATTGCATTGGTCGATTTAAGCACATGACCCAACACTTCAGGCTTAGAATTGGTAGATTTCCTTAGGGTCATGTCCTAAGATATTTAGGGTAATGTCTTTAAATAACAGCGACCAACACAATGACTATTGATTCATATATAGGAGACAAGACATTCTACACAACACTATGGGTCTTGCGTCTCGGTATGGATGAAACCCCCGGAACATAGTGACCCACCATGGGATAATTAGCCGATAAGGTTCGAGGGATGACGTTATTGTATTTCTTGAAATGATTTATTCGGAGAGAAAAATTGAAACCAACGATCGATCAATAAACCCTCCGACGCTCTGTATCTTGGGCATATTTGGTACAAGGGACAAAACCCTCGAACCACTACTTTGAATGAGATAACGTCCAATAATCGCCATTGGTGTCTCTTAATTAGGAATGAATACTGATATGCCCAGGTTATACGATGTTTTTGTGGCATTTTAGGTACACTTTGCTAAGGGATTTATTCGTAATTGTTAATGTTTACATATAAATCGACCTTAGCGGATGTTCGGAATTTTGTATAGTAATTATTGTTAAAGTTGTAAGTTCCGAGCTCTTAGAAGCATGAATGGTTGGAACAACTCCACAACATCGTTTCACCAACCAAGCTCCGCCACAACCAAGCTCCACCACAACCAAGCTCCACCAGCAAGATCGCAAGCATGCCCAAAGATCGCAAGCCCAAGCACTACCGCAAGCTCGCCCGGCGGTGAGACTTAGTACGCAAAGACACGCCCCGGCTTGCCCAGCGGCCTCGCCCGCCAAGGCACGAGACCCGGCGGCCCGCGACTCGCGAGACCGGTCCGCACCTCGCGACCCCCGCCCTCGCGACTCGCGAGGCCTGTCGCGACTCGCGACCCTCGCGCCCGAGCCAAGTTGTGCGGATGGCAGTGAGTTCTTCGCGACGCGTGATCAGTATCGCGACTCGCGACGGTTAAGTCAATTCGGGGCCTACGTTTTGTGCGGGGTTTAAAAGCTTTCTAAAACCTAATATTTGGAGGAAGGAAGGAGATGAGGAGCAGCACACTTAAGGAGAAGGAGTCTCCAACACTCCTCTCTTGATTCTCCTTCCTCACTTTTGTTATCTTTCTTAGTTTTCTTAGTTTTCTTAGGGATTTCAATTATAGGATTTGGTTTATGCTATCGGATTGTAGCTTGAACTGTTCTTGGAGAAATTAACATGAAGCTTCAACCGTTATTGTGAGATCTTTCCTATCTTTCTATTTTCCTTGATTATGGTTCAATTTCTATGCTTGTGATCTATGATTATTGCATAATTATGCTAGGAACGTTACTAGTTTGATTGTGTAATTAATCTAATGCTAGGTTTAAGAATAGAATCGGATTGTTTTATTCTTTTATTAATTGGTAGCAAACTAGGGAGTAACTTAGATGCAGATCGTCTTGGTTATTTCTTAGGGAAATTGAATCAACTGTTGAATGTTTATCGCGTGTATGACATTAGCAGGTCTATTGATTCTCTGTGTTTATTGCTGCTATTGGATTGAACTTAGACGCTGATCGGACTAGGTTATCCTTTAGTTAGGGTTTTATAGTCACGCTGATCGTGCTATTCAACTAAGAATAAGGAGAATGTGAGATTAATTCTCAACAATAGATAATCATGGAAATAATTAGAGTTGAGGTTCAATGATCGATAATGAATTGAAGTGGATGTTAATCGGATTCAAGATCTTTCCATAATTGATTTCTCATCTTATTTATTTGCTAGTTAGTTTTAGTTTGTTTATAAATCTACTTGAAACCCCCCTTGTTATTAGGTTTCTCGGCCCTTAGCTTAATCTAGGTATTGGATCCCGCTAAATATAAAGCTCGTCCCTGTTTCCCTGTGGATACGACCCCTACTTCCATTATACTTGCTTAGTGTGCATGAGAGTAGGAGAAATTTTATCTTTGGTTAGGAGGCGTACACGGCAAACGCTTCCCGCCAAATTTTGGAGCCGTTGCCGGGGAAACGGTGTTACTGGTTTGTATTTAGCGTGATTTTTGGATGGTATTGCTTGTGCTCTTTGTTTTTGGTTAGCCACTCTAAAAGAAAGAACTCCCTTTTGGTTTTAGTTTCTAGTTTTCATCTTCCATTGAGCTCTATGTATTTCACTTTTGTATTTTGGACAAGAAGCATGGAACTTGTTGCTTAAACTCTTTTGGGAATGGTTGATTGAAGCTTTTGACGGTTTATTGTAAGATTTACTCTTTCTCATACTCTATATCTTGGTTATTGTCTAGCTTTAAACATTTATATTAATGGTCATGACTTGGATTAACTAGGAGTACTACTCGTTGATGTTTGTTGTTGACTTAATGCTAGGTTTTGGATATAATCTGATGTTATATGCTCAACCATGTTGTAGTAAGATAGGTACTAACGATGCATTGCAAGAATTCTTCTCAATCAGTTTTGCAGGTACTTGAAGTGGAGATTGACATGGAACCACCATTGTCACTCATGGAGCACAATCCCAATGATTAAGCTTAAGGTACTAAGTCGAGCTAACGACTTTAAACAACAGCGCTTCTCGGGAGGCAACCCGAGACCCCTCTTTATTTTCTTTCTTTTCCTTTATTTCTCATCAAATTTCCACCACCACAACAAATTTTCTTTCACCCACCGCCCACCCACTAAAAAGATCCACAACCAATCTTAATCCACTTGGAACCAAAATCCACAAAAGAAAACCCGTTGGGAGGAGTTCAATAGCTAGGAGTTGGTAACACTAGAGGATTGAGATTGTTAATGTATCTTTTCGATCTCTTAAGCTAGGAGCAAATCTCAAAAATTTAAACAAAATTTGAATTTGTCATTTGTTTGAGTGATTCGAGGGAGAGGGTTGTGAGTTGAGTTATGAGATTTGAGTTGGTGTTGTTAAGAAATTTGAGTTTGATGGATTGTTTGTCATGAGTTTTAAGCCTTCGATCTTCGATTTACCCGATTTTCGATTCCCCCCCATTTTCAGTTTACTTTTTCTTTTAATTGTCGACATATTGAGGACAATGTGTAGTTTAAGTAGGGGGGAGGGTATTCTCATTCTCATGTATCTATATTGTTTTTATTACATTCAATTTGAAAACAAAAATGAAAAAAAAAGTATTAAAAAAACAAAAGTGATGAAGTGAATCCCGCTGAGTTGAAAACCCGCAAGGGCGGGCGACTCGGGCAAAATTGGGGGCTCGGATAGGTCGAAAACCAGAAAGGGCGGCCTATGCAAAAAAAGAGCTAGTTGAGCGGGTGAGTTTTGTGAGCCGGAAAAAGAAGAGAGATGAAAAAAAAATGTGAGAAGCTAGGATGAAAACCCGAAAGGGCTCCTAGGCAAAATGAGAGATTAAGAGAGAATTATATACTTTGAAAACTCATTTGCCGGAGATGGTGTCATAAGGTGGAAAGCGTTTTCGGGTAAGGTTAGTGAATTCATCCTTGATTTTGTGAAGATTTATTTTGGCTTTCACATTCTTTTGGTTGATTGTTTGTTTTTGGGAGTAAGCATGGAATTTATCCCTTTTTGTCTTTGTTCCATGGCTTGCTTATCTAGGTTGGTTGTAGTAGTAATAGTAGTTTATCTTTTGAGGTTTTAGGCGAGCTGTCATTTTGATTGTGGCGTTGGAGTGAGTTCAACTCCTTTGAGATCCTTCAGGATTTGAGCTCACATTTTGGTTGTCGTTTGGTGATTATTGTTGTCGCATCTGTATTTCTGATAGTAGCTTGAAGCTAAGTGTGGGGGAGTCATTATCCCTTACGTTTAGGTTTTGAGCGTATTTCTTTAAGATGTGATGATGATGATGTAGTTGGTGGAGAATGTAGTTTGGTGTTGATAATTTGGGTGAAGATTTATTGGGTGATCCTCATTTTGAGTTTACTCGAGGTCGAGTAAAGTTCAAGTGTGGGGGTATTTGATACGCCCAGGTTATACGATGTTTTTGTGGCATTTTAGGTACACTTTGCTAAGGGATTTATTCGTAATTGTTAATGTTTACATATAAATCGACCTTAGCAGAAGTTCGGAATTTTGTATAGTAATTATTGTTAAAGTTGTAAGTTCCGAGCTCTTAGAAGCATGAATGGTTGGAACAACTCCACAACATCGTTTCACCAACCAAGCTCCGCCACAACCAAGCTCCACCACAACCAAGCTCCACCAAGACGGCATCGCAAGCATGCCCGGATCGCAAGCATGCCCAAGCATCGCAAGCCCAAGCACTACCGCAAGTCCGCCCAGCAGCGAGGCTAAGCACGTAGCACACAGCCAGCCTGCCCAGCAGCCTCGCCCGCCAAGCAGGCACGAGACCCAGCAGCTCGTGACTCGCGAGGCCTATCGCGACTCGCGACCCTCGCGCCCAGGCCAAGTTGTGCGGATGGCAGTGAGTTCTTCGCGACGCGCGATCAGTATCGCGACTCGCGACGGTTAAGTCAATTCGGGGCCTACGTTTTGTGCGGGGTTTAAAAGCTTCCTAAAACCTAATATTTGGAGGAAGGAAGGAGAGGAGGAGCGGCACACTTGAGGAGCAGGGAGTCTCCAACACTCCTCTCTTGATTCTCCTTCCTCACTTTTGTTATCTTTCTTAGTTTTCTTAGTTTTCTTAGGGATTTCAATTATGGGATTTGGTTTATGCTATCGGATTGTAGCTTGAACTGTTCTTGGAGAAATTAACATGAAGCTTCAACCGTTATTGTGAGATCTTTCCTATCTTTCTATTTTCCTTGATTATAGTTCAATTTCTATGCTTGTGATCTATGATTATTGCATAATTATGCTAGGAACGTTACTAGTTTGATTGTGTAATTAATCTAATGCTAGGTTTAAGAATAGAATCGGATTGTTTTATTCTTTTATCAATTGGTAGCAAACTAGGGAGTAACTTAGATGCAGATCGTCTTGGTTATTTCTTAGGGAAATTGAATCAACTGTTGAATGCTTATCGCGTGTATGACATTAGCAGTGTCTATTGATTCTCTCGTGTTTATTCTTTGCTATTGGATTGAACTTAGACGCTGATCGGACTAGGTTATCCTTTAGTTAGGGTTTTATAGTCACGCTGATCGTGCTATTCAACTAAGAATAAGGAGAATGCAAGATTAATTCTCAACAATAGATAATCATGGAAATAATTAGAGTTGAGGTTCAATGATCGATAATGAATTGAAGTGGATGTTAATCGGATTCAAGATCTTTCCATAATTGATTTCTCATCTTATTTATTTGCTAGTTAGTTTTAGTTTGTTTATAAATCTACTTGAAACCCCCCTTGTTATTAGGTTTCTCGGCCCTTAGCTTAATCTAGGTATTGGATCCCGCTAAATATAAAGCTCGTCCCTGTTTCCCTGTGGATACGACCCCTACTTCCATTATACTTGCTTAGTGTGCATGAGAGTAGGAGAAATTTTATCTTTGGTTAGGAGGCGTACACGGCAAACGCTTCCCGCCAAATACACGGCAGGTCGATTTAAGCACATGACCCAACACTTTAGGCTTAGAATTGGTAGATTTCCTTAGGGTCATGTCCTAAGATATCTAGTGTCATATCTTTAAATAACAGCGACCAACACCATGACTATTTATTCATATATAGGAGACAAGACATTCTACACAACACTGTGGGTCTTGCGTCTCGGTATGGATGAAACCCTCGGAACATAGTGGCTCACCATGGGATAATAAGCCGATAGGGTATGAGGGATGACGTTATTGTATTTCTTGGAATGATTTATTCGGAGGGAAAAATTGAGACAAACGATCGATCAATAAACCCTCCGACGCTCTGTATCCTGGGCATATTTGGTACAAGGGACGAAACCCTATAACCACTACTTTGAATGAGATAACGTCCAATAATCACCATTGGTGTCTCTTAATTAGGAATGAATACACGGCATTATTGCATTGGTCGATTTAAGCACATGACCCAACACTTTAGCCTTAGAATAGGAAGATTTCCTTAGGGTCATATCCTAAGATATTTAGGGTCATGTCTTTAAATAACAGCGACCAACCGAATGACTATTGATTCATATATAGGAGACAAGACATTCTAAACAACACTATGGGTCTTGCGTCTCGGTTTGGATGAAACCACCGGACCATAGTGGCTCACCATGGGATAATTAGCCGATAAGGTACGAGGGATGACGTTATTGTATTTCTTGAATGATTTATTCGGAGAGAAAAATTGAGACAAACGATCGATCAATAAACCCTCCGACGCTCTGTATCTTGGGCATATTTGGTACAAGGGACGAAACCCTCTAACCACTACTTTGAATGAGATAACGTCCAATACTCGCCATTGGTGTCTCTTAATTATTGTATTGGTCGATTTAAGCACATCACCCAACACTTTAGGCTTAGAATTGGTAGATTTCCTTTGGGTCATGTCTTAATATATTTTGGGTCATGTCTTTAAATAACAGCGACCAACACAATGACTATTATTCATATATAGGAGACAAGACATTCTAAACAACACTATGGGTCTTGCGTCTCCGTATGGATGAAACCCCAGGACCATAGTGGCTCACCATGGGAGAATAAGCCGATAAGGTACGAGGGATGACGTTATTGTATTTCTTGAAATGATTTATTCGGAGAGAAAAATTGAGACAAACGATCGATCAATAAACCCTCCGACGCCCTGTATCTTGGGCATATTTGGTACATAGGACGAAACCCTATAACCACTACGACATTATTGCATTGGTCGATTTAAGCACATGACCCAACACTTTAGGCTTAGAATTGGTAGATTTCCTTAGGGTCATGTCCTAAGATTTTTAGGGTCATGTCTTTAAATAACAGCGACCAACACAATGATAATTGATTCATATATAAGAGACAAGACATTCTACACAACACTATGGGTCTTGCGTCTCGGTATGGATGAAACCCCCGGAACATAGTGGCTCACCATGGGGTAATAAGCCGATAGGGTACGAGGGATGACGTTATTGTATTTCTTGGAATGATTTATTCGGAGGGAAAAATTGAGACTAACGATCGATCAATAAACCCTCCGACGCTCTGTATCTTGGGCATATTTGGTACATGGGACGAAACCCTATAACCACTACTTTGAATGAGATAACGTCCAATAATCACCATTGGTGTCTCTTGATTAGGAATGAATACACGGCAGTATTGCATTGGTCGATTTAAGCACATGACCCAACACTTTAGGCTTAGAATAGGAAGATTTCCTTAGGATCATGTCTTTAAATAATAGCGACCAACACAATGACAATTGATTCATATATAGGAGACAAGACATTCTAAACAACACTATGGGTCTTGCGTCTCGGTATGGATGAAACCCCCGGACCATAGTGGCTCACCATGGGATAATTAGCCGATAAGGTACGAGGGATGACATTATTGTATTTCTTAAAATGATTTATTCGGAGAGAAAAATTGAGACAAACGATCGATCAATAAACCCTCCGACGCTCTGTATCTTGGGCATATTTGGTACACGGGACAAAACCCTTTAACCACTACTTTGAATGAGATAACGTCCAATAATCGCCATTGGTGTCTCTTAATTATTGCATTGGGTCGATTTATGCACATGACCCAACACTTTAGGCTTAGAATTGGTTGATTTCCTTAGGGTCATGTCCTAAGATATTTAGGGTCATGTCTTTAAATAACGACGACCAACAGAATGACTATTGATTTTATATATATGAGACAAGACATTCTAAACAACACTATGGGTCTTGCGTCTCGGTATGGATGAAACCCCCGGACCATAGTGGCTCACCATGGGATAATTAGCCGATAAGGTATGAGGGATGACGTTATTGTATTTCTTGAAATGATTTATTCGGAGAGAAAAATTGAGACAAACGATCGATCAATAAACCCTCCGACGCTCTGTATCTTGGGCATATTTGGTACAAGGGACGAAACCCTCTAACCACTACTTTGAATGAGATAACATCCAATAATCGCCATTGGTGTCTCTTAATTAGGAATGAATTCACGGCATTATTGCATTGGTCGATTTAAGCACATGACCCAACACTTTAGACTTAGAATTGGTAGATTTCCTTAGGGTCATGTACTAAGATATTTTGGGTCATGTCTTTGAATAACAGCTAGCGACCAACACAATGACTATTGATTCATATATAGGAGACAAGACATTCTACACAACACTATGGGTCTTGCGTCTCGGTATGGATGAAACCCCTAGGACCATAGTGGCTCACCATGGGATAATAGGCCGATAAGGTACGAGGGATGACGTTATTGTATTTCTTGAAATGATTTATTCGGAGAGAAAAATTGAGACAAACGATCGATCAATAAACCCTCCGACGCTCTGTATCTTGGGCATATTTGGTACAAGGGACGAAACCCTATAACCACTACTTTGGATGAGATAACGTCCAATAATCGCCATTGGTGTCTCTTAATTAGGAATGAATACACGGCATTATTGCATTGGTCGATTTAAGCACATGACCCAACACTTTAGGCTTAGAATTGGTTGATTTCCTTAGGGTCATATCCTAAGATATTTAGGGTCATGTCTTTAAATAACAGCGACCAACCGAATGACTATTGATTCATATATAGGAGACAAGACATTCTAAACAACACTATGGGTCTTGCGTCTCGGTTTGGATGAAACCACGACCATAGTGGCTCACCATGGGATAATTAGCCGATAAGGTACGAGGGATGACGTTATTGTATTTCTTGAATGATTTATTCGGAGAGAGAAAATTGAGACAAACGATCGATCAATAAACCCTCCGACGCTCTGTATCTTGGGCATATTTGGTACAAGGGACGAAACCCTCTAACCACTACTTTGAATGAGATAACGTCCAATACTCGCCATTGGTGTCTCTTAATTATTGTATTGGTCGATTTAAGCACATCACCCAACACTTTTGGCTTAGAATTGGTAGATTTCCTTTGGGTCATGTCTTAATATATTTTGGGTCATGTCTTTAAATAACAGCGACCAACACAATGACTATTATTCATATATAGGAGACAAGACATTCTAAACAACACTATGGGTCTTGCGTCTCCGTATGGATGAAACCCCAGGACCATAGTGGCTCACCATGGGAGAATAAGCCGATAAGGTACGAGGGATGACGTTATTGTATTTCTTGAAATGATTTATTCGGAGAGAAAAATTGAGACAAACGATCGATCAATAAACCCTCCGACGCCCTGTATCTTGGGCATATTTGGTACATAGGACGAAACCCTATAACCACTACGACATTATTGCATTGGTCGATTTAAGCACATGACCCAACACTTTAGGCTTAGAATTGGTAGATTTCCTTAGGGTCATGTCCTAAGATTTTTAGGGTCATGTCTTTAAATAACAGCGACCAACACAATGATAATTGATTCATATATAAGAGACAAGACATTCTACACAACACTATGGGTCTTGCGTCTCGGTATGGATGAAACCCCCGGAACATAGTGGCTCACCATGGGGTAATAAGCCGATAGGGTACGAGGGATGACGTTATTGTATTTCTTGGAATGATTTATTCGGAGGGAAAAATTGAGACTAACGATCGATCAATAAACCCTCCGACGCTCTGTATCTTGGGCATATTTGGTACATGGGACGAAACCCTATAACCACTACTTTGAATGAGATAACGTCCAATAATCGCCATTGGTGTCTCTTGATTAGGAATGAATACACGGCGATTGCATTGGTCGATTTAAGCACATGACCCAACACTTTAGGCTTAGAATAGGAAGATTTCCTTAGGATCATGTCTTTAAATAATAGCGACCAACACAATGACAATTGATTCATATATAGGAGACAAGACATTCTAAACAACACTATGGGTCTTGCGTCTCGGTATGGATGAAACCCCCGGACCATAGTGGCTCACCATGGGATAATTAGCCGATAAGGTACGAGGGATGACATTATTGTATTTCTTAAAATGATTTATTCGGAGAGAAAAATTGAGACAAACGATCGATCAATAAACCCTCCGACGCTCTGTATCTTGGGCATATTTGGTACACGGGACAAAACCCTTTAACCACTACTTTGAATGAGATAACGTCCAATAATCGCCATTGGTGTCTCTTAATTATTGCATTGGTCGATTTATGCACATGACCCAACACTTTAGGCTTAGAATTGGTTGATTTCCTTAGGGTCATGTCCTAAGATATTTAGGGTCATGTCTTTAAATAACAGCGACCAACAGAATGACTATTGATTTTATATATATGAGACAAGACATTCTAAACAACACTATGGGTCTTGCGTCTCGGTATGGATGAAACCCCCGGACCATAGTGGCTCACCATGGGATAATTAGCCGATAAGGTATGAGGGATGACGTTATTGTATTTCTTGAAATGATTTATTCGGAGAGAAAAATTGAGACAAACGATCGATCAATAAACCCTCCGACGCTCTGTATCTTGGGCATATTTGGTACAAGGGACGAAACCCTCTAACCACTACTTTGAATGAGATAACATCCAATAATCGCCATTGGTGTCTCTTAATTAGGAATGAATTCACGGCATTATTGCATTGGTCGATTTAAGCACATGACCCAACACTTTAGACTTAGAATTGGTAGATTTCCTTAGGGTCATGTACTAAGATATTTTGGGTCATGTCTTTGAATAACAGCTAGCGACCAACACAATGACTATTGATTCATATATAGGAGACAAGACATTCTACACAACACTATGGGTCTTGCGTCTCGGTATGGATGAAACCCCCGGACCATAGTGGCTCACCATGGGATAATAGGCCGATAAGGTACGAGGGATGACGTTATTGTATTTCTTGAAATGATTTATTCGGAGAGAAAAATTGAGACAAACGATCGATCAATAAACCCTCCGACGCTCTGTATCTTGGGCATATTTGGTACAAGGGACGAAACCCTATAACCACTACTTTGGATGAGATAACGTCCAATAATCGCCATTGGTGTCTCTTAATTAGGAATGAATACACGGCATTATTGCATTGGTCGATTTAAGCACCTGACCCAACACTTTAGGCTTAGAATTGGTTGATTTCCTTAGGGTCATGTCCTAAGATATTTAGGTTCATGTCTTTAATAACAGCGACCAACACAATGACTATTGATTCATATATAGGAGACAAGACATTCTACACAACACTATGGGTCTTGCGTCTCGGTATGGATGAATCCCCCGGACCATAGTGGCTCACCATGGGATAATTAGCCGATAGGGTAGCTACGAGGGATGACGTTATTGTATTTCTTGAAATGACGTTATTGCATTGGTCGATTTAAGCACATGACCCAACACTTGATGCTTAGAATAGATATATATTCTTAAAGCGGCGTCAATATCTATATATTATTCGGAAATAACAATTGAGATAAACGATCAATTAGCCCTCCGACGCTCTGTATGGGCATATTTGGTGAAACCCTCTAACCACTACTTTGAATTACTAGCAAATTTAATAAGGCTATCATGTGTAAAATGGGGTCATTTACTAGCGTTTTATACTACATTTGTATTTATTTAGTTTCACCATTTACTTTTTCACATTTGTCGAGACACTTCTTTAAACGTTAATATGCAAGTAAAAATTAAAAAAAAATTGATATTTGGAATAATGTTCGCATTGAGACGAATCTAACAAGACCCCACTTGACTATGTTTTTTCTTATATAATGGTGCGAGATAACTTAATAAAATTGGTTGATGAATAGTGCCAAAAAGCAAATGGTGCAACTTACTTAAAAAATACGGAGGTAGTATTAGAAATTAGAAAGCGTGTTTTAGTTACCCTACATTCTAAGTTAAACATTTATTCTGTGTCAAAACTGTTTTCCTATCAGCAAATGTAAACATACGCGTATCTTATTTTTGTCTTTCTTTTGCGCACCATAATACATAAACAATTGGGGACAAACATTTGTCGTGCTGATACCCCCGCCTCCGTGGTCACTAGCCCTGATATGAAAATCACTTGCATCTGTGCGGTGCGGGATCGAATCCTTTCAAAGGCGAGCAGTGTTTTGCCTTTTTTGCAATTTTTTTCTGGGCAGCGTAAGATTTTATTAGATCATTATATTATTTTTTTTATTATCTATTTTTGCCCATTTCTACGTTATTTAGAATTATTATTAACCACATAAAATGATATCTTTAATACAAATATGACAGATTTCTCTTTAAACGTTTTGATCCATGACAAACGTGTTTGTACACAAAAGTCAATAAAAGATGTTTGATCCATGACAGACGCTTTTAGGACACGTTTGGGCCAAGGCCCATATGCCTTCTTAAACGTTTGTTCCACGGTGCAAACGTCTACCTAAAGACGTTTATACCATTGAATTATTATTTTGAATTATTATTAACCACATATTGTTACTAATGATATTATGATCCCAAACATGACAGTTTTTTCAAAATTAATACTAGCAATTTTATCTAATGTTTGTCATAAATTTTAATTCTTCCTAAAACATGATTATACATCATTGTTCATTTGAATCCAGATTACAAACCACAATCTAAGTTGGCTGGATCAACATGATAGTTGAATCTTTCTTTGTTATTGGAACATAATAGTTGGGTCATCACCCAAAGCCCCATAGTTGGGTCATCACTCAAATACATAAAGTTGGGTCATCACCCAAATCCCCATAGTTGGGTCATCACCGAAAGCCCCATAGTTGGGTCATCATCCAAGAACCCCCCCAAATTGAAACATGACCAACTCATGCCTGTTGAATCGATAAAACACTGAAAGAACCCCGAAATCGATTAAACGGAAATCGAGATTGAAGAACATGAGGATTTTGTTCGTGCGAAATGGAGTATAGACCGAAATCAAACAAATCAAGACAACTGAAATCGAACTTTCCCCAAAACCAAAACCAAAACCAAAACCCTAGATATGTAAAGAAGACTGAAATCGAGATTTCCCTAAAAGCACACTTCCATCCTTGGTGTTTGCGTGAAGAAGATTCACTTATGCGTGAAGAGTAGAGAACAAAAGAAGCAGATTAATTGGTCGAAAATGGTCGAGGAAGGAGATGAGATGGGTGGAGGAGAGAACGCAGGAAGGAAGGAGTTCATCGGGGTTCAGGGGGAAAAAGAGGAGAGAGAAAAAAAAGATGGGTAAATTTTTTTTTGGTCAAAATAATTAATTTCAGAAAAATGAAAGTATTAAATTTTTAGGATTTTCTTATTAATTTTTTGGAATTTACAAAATTATTTTAAGTATTTATCATAAATATTTCTGATTTTAGTAAAAGAAATGAAAAAGAAAATGGCTTGCTGAGTTGGCAAAATGTGTGGTGCATAGGCCCTTTGACTTCCATTGACTTCGGTGGTCATAATTTTGGGATGATCACTGAAGAATCATCCCCAAATTGGAGTTGATTCCTATACAAGTCAACAACATTAAAACACACTAGCATAGCAAAAGTCGAAGTGTTTTAGGTACTTCATGATGCATTGATGATCACAACTGTTCCCAATTCCTATGCAATATATAACTTGGCACAAATTCGGCTAATTCATTCACAAATTTTGACTTGATTAAATTTTCCCAATTTGTCATATAGAAAGCTCACAAATTACAGTACTACATCATCATCTTCCATCACTTTGATTACCCTCTTCTACCCCATTTTACTCCAATCAGAGCTAAACTCAGCCAATCAAAAATTGTTTCCTTGCTCAAATTAGCTTCTGAACTTTAAAATCAGTAATGGGATTTTGGAGAATCAAGTTACTATTTTCTACTTCTAAGTGCAAATTGATGCTCAATTCTTCAGTGTTGAAGCTGTCTCAATCTCAATCTCAATGCCGCAGCTTTTCTTCGTTGGATGTGCAGTCACGATTAAAGGTAAAAGTGCATTTCCATGTGTTTTTTTTCATCAACAGTTGAGTAATATTCATATGTGATTTCTTGAATTTTTATGAATGAATTTGATTCATTTGTGTTCCTTATGTAATTTTGTTTGGTTGACATAAAAATATATGGGAAGTGGACTCCGTAGGAAGTAAGGTAAGTGAGACTGTTTGGTTGGCAAAAATATAGAAGTTCTACTTCCCACAAAATAGTGGAACTTACTTACCTAGGGGACCTAAGTAAGTAGAACTTCCCATGATCACCAAAAAAAAAAAGTAGAACTTCCCATGAGTAACCAAACAATTTTTGCAGAACAATTTCCTAGTTCCTATATTCAAGTTCAACTAAAGAACACCTAGTTTCGCACTGTGCAAAACTAAGGGTTTGAGCTCAATGGCAAAAACGTAAATAAAGGGAATTTTTTTTTATATCAAAGTAAATCATAGGCACAAATGGGTATAAATGCTTCTAAAATTTGTAACAACTGATATGTAATATGTTGTAAACTGATATGAAATGTATAAATATTGATGAAAAAATTTGTATAAATGGAAAACAAAATGCATAAATTGATGAAAAAAAAGTATAAATTGATGAAAAATATCTATAAACTGATATAAATTATGTATAAACAGATTTGAAATGTGTATATACTGATATAAGATATGTATGAACAGAGATGAAATATGTAAAAGTTGGATGATAATGGATTACTATTCGAGTGTTCACACTTCACACGTTCTCATATATATATAGTCGTAATTTGTAAGTACTCCCGTGGTTAGTTTTTTGTTGTTCACTTGCTTATCCATAGTATCCATTGAACATCTTTGATAAATAATACCCCCCCCGCCCCCCGTTTTTTTAATTTATACACTTTGTACTTTGACACTATTCACATACTTTAGTTTGATCCACTCTAACATAACTCCCTTATCTTCTCGCGAATTGTGAATCAGAAAAAGTAAATTATGGTCGGTTTTGGGCTATTTTTGGCCCATTTTGGGTGAATTGCAAAGTGGAAAAGCATATAGTGAATTACAGTGGTCATTTGTGATTTATAAATAAAGATAAATGTAATAACATGTGATCTTGAGATTCGTCTCGACATATATTTCTCAATGATCAGCTTTCTATAATTTTTGCTTGTTCGTAATTAAAGATAATAATGTTCAAAGTTATGCATCGGCAAACGTAAAAGTCAAACTATGTATATTAAAAAGAAATTGAGGTAGTATAAGTTACTTGTTCAAAAAAATTTAAAGTAAATTTTTGTAAAACTCAGTGAAACAATCTAACAATATTTGATAGGAAAAATTGACAAGAATAATCCCACCTTCACCTAGTCTTCTTAAAATAGGTCTACCTAGCAATAATCTAGGAATAATCCGACTTTTAAAGATTATCTTCTTACATTAGTCCCTGATGACCTACCAATCGTTTAATAGGTAATATACTTCCTCTTTTTTTTAATAAGTGACACGTTTTCCTTTTAGGGAGATGTCACTATAAGTGATACTTAACTCAAAGTAGTAAAAAATACTTCTCATTTATTACATCTTTGCCATCATTTAATTGTTTCACCTACTATAGTTAAATAAGTGGTCCCAACTTTCTCTCTCTAGGTTCCTTGGTATACGCCCACTTTCTCTCTATGTCACTTTAATTATTTACCCCACCTTCTTGCCCTGGCCGCCACCTACCTCCCTTTAACCACCACCTCCGTTGATTCTCCGCCAAGTCACCAATAATAACTTTCTCTAGCATAATCTCTTCCGTTCTTCTCCCGTTTCATTTTTTCTGGTTTCTGTCATATTCTCCTCCGCTTTCATCCTCCGATCTGATAATACTTACTCCCTTCTCTCTCCTCCTCCTTCATCTTACTCCCTGCTCTCTCCTCTTCTTTCCTTCCTCCTTCACCGTACTCCCTTCTCTGTCCTCAAATCTCTTTACCTTAAGTTACAAGAATCATCTTTACCCTTATGAAAACATAGGACTATTTTGAGAAAACCAGGAAAAGGTATGATTATTTCATGTCAATTTTTCCTATCTTATATAATAATGTCATTCAGGTAAAATTTATGGGAATAATCCCAACTATGGACATTTTTCTTATAAAAACCCAATCTACAAGGATAAAAGGATGATGTGTGATAGTCTAATTAGCTAGGTCCTACATAAAGGAAGGGAAACAAAACTGAAACTATGAAAGAAAAAAACAAGTTATTAGGTACTTAGAGATAATTTTAGGAAGACACCTATAATTGATGAAACAAATTGGTCCAAAAAGCTTACTAATTGTTGTCTGTCAATAAACATAGTAATTAATTTTTATCAAAATCAATTTCATTCAGATAATCATATGCCTTGGTGTTTTGTTAATTGCTATATTTCTTTTTTCCTGGTCAAAATTTTCATGGGAGATCTTGTTAGATCTTTTTTGATGTTTCTTTTCAAAACATAAAATTTATATACTTCTTCCGTTCTAAAATAAATGAAACACTTACTATTTTAGGCCTTTCAAAATAAGTGAAACGTTACTTTATTTGGTATTCACTTCTCTCTATCTCTCTCCTCATCACATGGGTCCCTTTTTTTTTCTCTCTATCTCTCTCTTCTAAATCCCCGTGCCAAGGCCCTACGTTTTATTTAAAGCAGAACGGAGGAAGTAATTATTTAAAAATACAAACTGAGATATTGATAGTCTAAGGTTTATATGACCTTGTCAAAAAGCAAATGGAACAGGAAAAAGAAAAGTATTGATAAGTGATATGGTTAGTTGGTTACAACCTCAAATGATGCATTGTTTGACAAATCATTTATGATTCTTTAGTTGAATATTATTGACAAAATGCATTCTTTAACATTTGTGGGAATTAAAGATATTGTCGATTAAACTATTATTTTTGGTTCATTAAAAAAGTGTAGATCAACTTGTAAGCTAACTTTTAGGTTCGTGAATTAACCTATTGTAGCGTAGAAGTATTAAGAAGAAATTGAATCTCAATTTAACTCGGAAATTCATCGATGAAATAATTTATAGAAAATTTCCAACCTTTTCCAAACATAAATACCATTGTCTATAATGACTCTGGCACAAAGGGTGGATACATACAATGTTAATGTAAGTGACATCTGCTTATCACATGGTCGTTACGTTGCAAATTGAATTGGATCCAGGCATATTTACGTATAGAATGAGGCATAATGTCATAGGCTACTTAGAGAATAATTGTGAGGGTACGTAAATAATATTTTGCTATATGTGTAGATATTTGAAGGTTCTTGTATTGGTAGGAGGGGCATATTAGGTAGTGCAATTAGTAGTATCGTGAGGAGAAAGTTAAATGAGTTAGTTAGAGGAGTAATTCTATAAATAAGAAAAATTAGGAAGGAATGAATAGTTTGAATGATGAGAATATAGGGTGAGCTTTTAAGAGTTCATTTGGGAGAGAATCAAGCCTCTCGAAAGCTTGAATATCTTTAAATTTTGCCGTATTTTCATTTTATCAATCAAATATTCTTCTTCCTTATTTTTTGCCATTAATGATGCTTAAGTTATGTTAGTTCATAGAAAATGGTATCAAAGCAATACTATTCTCGAAGATTAAGCTAATTTTTCGATTTTCCGAAAAAAAAATCCTGCAATGGAACTGGAAAAAGCGATGCACAACAAATGCAAATGTGGATCCGAGAGCAGTTCCCATATATTACGCACAAGGAAACAAGGGATTTCAGATTTTTAAGAAGAAAGGAGAATCCGGCAAGAGCCACAACTTCCGGAGTTTGATGGAAGAAATTATGACAACTGGATTTTGGATTTGGAGGAATTCTTCCAATTCTTTCAGTTAAGTGAGGAGACGAAGTTAAAGGCTGCCATTGTAGGACTTAACAATGACGCGGTTCGGTGGTCGAACCGGAATGCCGACGACGACCAATCGATGAGTGGAATGATGTTGAGGTGAGCCAACGTTTCACCGTAGTTCTAGATCTGGAAGAGAGGTCTATGAACTTAAAAAAATCTGTTTATGTAATGATGAACAAGGAGGTGGAGCATGCTATGATTGAGGTGCAGCAGGCTCTGGTGGAGATGAGCCATGAATGGAGCCATGAATGGCAAGTCAAGGCTTCCTGGAAGGCCAGAGAAAGGAAAAAGGCGGTGAAAACAACCACCAATGACTTTCAACAGTCAGGTGAAGAAGAAATCGTAGGGGAAGAAGAGCATAAGAAAAGTCGATTTCGGAAGTATGCCTCATGCGGTGGTCACTTAGGAGGACAAACTGGTGGATGTGTTGTCTTGTCGCCCACAACCAGAATGGTGGAGAATTTTTCGATAGAGGTGGTGGTGGAGAAGCAACTCTAGTGGAGGGCCCGGTAATTTCGGATGTGGAGCCTGTGGAGATTTGCAGCGAAGGCGTAGTGGTGGGATATTTGACTGGGTTGAGAGAAGAGGAGAAGGTAAAGACGACGAAGAAGGGTCCTTGGTACGTATCAGGTGGTGGACCAGGCAGCTACGCCGAAGTAAAGGCAGACAAAGGGCCAGGCTTTATCGCTGGTGGTAAGTTGTGCGGCGGAGCAGTCAAGGAAGGTCTTCAAGTGAAAGTCCAGGAAAGTCTTCCGGGAGAATGGGCCGAATTCTAGAGAATAAGGTTTAAGGGAAAACAATTGCAAGGAGAAGGTAGTAAGGGCAAACATGTAAATGGGTACTAGGAAGGAAACAATGATGAAGTGAGATACATGCCTGTTTCACCACTTCTAAACACCAGCTGTACCCCAATGTATGAGGCAATATAAGAAAGCAGGTCTCATATTTTAAACCCCTTGCTTCTGGGGCTTCATTGAAAGAAGTGAGCTCAGACCCACTACTTACTCCCCAACAAATCCAAACCACAACCATTTAACCCAAGACCCAATACCCTTTCATAAAGGGCGTTGAGTTTCCCATTTCCAACCCACTTATATTTCAGTTCATGAGATCAGAATTTTGATCGGGGTCATTAATTCGAAGTCCAACTTTCTTTTGTATTACTCTACCCAAATTTTAAAAGAAAACCCTCCTCACTCCTCCAACCCGAAATCTAACGGCACATCTAACCATTTTATTTCTTAACCCAAAACCCCCTTGCATTATTTCAATCCACATTTTTCAACCATTTCACTTCATCATGCCTTAGATCCATTCACCCCTCCCACTTTGCTAACCCACCCACTCCACTTTCTTCTCTACTCACCAGTTTCAAACCCAAACCACCCAGCTCACCTTTTCATCTCCACAGTCAGAATTTAAACCTCAATTTCCTTTTCAATCTTATCAACCCACAACCTTCCAATTCCAAGTCAAATAACACCACTTCCACCGAAACAGTACTGCCACATCATAACAACTTCACAGATAATCTCTTCTTCGCTGCACCACCTGAGGAAGTACAAGGACTTAACTGTGAAGAGCTTGAGCGCCAGTGGAAGCCAGGCATCACTTTTCAGAATGGCATTGAGCATTCTGATTACCATCACTTGAAGGAAACTGAAAACTCTTATGGAGAAACACAATTCATCATTGTGAGTGCTGACTACTATCCACCTTGAGGACAAGGTGGAAGTTGGGGCCTGGTAATGCTATGAATGAATATTAGTAGGAGGGGCATATTACGTAGTGCAATTAGTAGTATCTTGAGGAGAAAGTTAAGTGAGTTTGTTAGAGGAGTTTTAAGTGCCGGAGCCTGGATTTTCGATCAGGGGTAGCATAAAATAACTAACCAAATAATGGTTCATAATACTAGAACATAATGCACGTTAAACACTTAAACTACACTTGTAAGTTGTAACCCTTTTAAAACTACGACACTATATTATTATATGGTTCATAATACTATATTCTTTAGACTTACATTATAAGAGAGTTTTTCCCATAAAAAATCTACGTACCCTACTATGCTATCGTATCCAACCCTTTTAAAGCCGAAGAATTTTCTCTCCCTTATAATTTAAGTCAGAAGAACTAAAAATAAGAAACTAATGAAAAACTTAACGTTGATTTAACAGAGGGGCACAATATAGAACAAATAAAAATTTCAAAGCTACAATTTGAAAAGAAAAAAATATTCAAAATATAGCATGGAAAATGGAAAAATACATGGGTACTTTATATAAAAAAATCCAAGAAGATTCTCTTTAAAATATGTGATTTTTAAAAGGTTGAACCTTTTTATTCGGAATTAGGGAGTGATGTATTTATAATATAATGAAAGGAACCTATAATTAGAATAAAATTTGTTGTAATATGAAGTATTCTTTAAATTTACAAGTGTAATGGTGGAAGATGGAAAAGATAGGGCATACGGGAAATTAAAGAAAAAGGAATAAAGAAAAAAGAAAAAAGAAAAAAGAGAATGAACAAAAGTGCATAACTAAAAACAACAAAATGTTTCACAAGGTGATCGAACATGAGACTTCCGTGTCTCTAGAAAAGTCAGCCTACCACTGCGGCAAGCGAATTGCATTAGTAACACATAGCTAGATTTTGCTTATATTACTGTTTCTTATTCTTTTTTCTTCCAGCCAATTTTTTTTTAATTTTTTGTAGCCCTTGTTACTTAGTAGATCCGCCCCCTGGGAGTAATTCTATAATAAGAGAACATCAGGAAGGAATGAATTGGTGGATATTGATGAGAATTTAGGATGAGCTTTTAAGAGTTCATTTGGGAGAGAATCAAGCCTCTCGAAAGCTTAAATATCTTTCAGTTTATCAATCAATTATTCTTCTTCTTCCTTATTTTCTGCCTTTAATGATGCTTAAGCTATATTAGTTCATAGTAGTTCTTCAAAGAAATAAATGTACAGATCATTTTAAGTCAATGACGGCGATGTTCTTTCCTCACTTTTGCTTCTATATGCTGCTGCATATCTACTTCTTTAGAAAAGATTTGACTATAATTATGTTTGTGCTTTATAGAATGTTGGTTTCATTGGATTGGGAAATATGGGATCACGCATGGCTACAAACCTTCTCAAGTCAGGATTCAGAGTCTCTGTCCATGACATGTGAGTGTCTGACCACGACACGTATTTTGTTTTGTTTTGTTCCTTCACGATTGTGTAAAATTTTACTTCGAACTCGCAACATTTTATTGTACACGACAACGCAACCTGAAGTTGTTGAGAGAAACATAAATCTGATTTGACATGAACACGAATTAATTTAAACATATCCTGCTATGATCCATTGGCTATATAATACAATTATCCTACATTTCATTTAGTGTTAAGACTATTTTGAGATAATTTCAAATCAAACACCAACACGACTCATTTACCTAATTGCTGGCTCTAGTGTTACTGTCAATCCTTCTGTTTCACATAATCAGAGAGAATTTCCTTTTGCTGTGCAGACAAGCATCTGCACTCCGACTGTAAATTAACATCGAGATATAATTCTGTTACTTGGATGGTTAACAATTATTTCTCTATAAGAGTGAACGTCTCATAGCAAAGTTCTGGAATTATCAATTTGAGGCGTTTTTGTTGAAATTAAAGAACCCAAAGTCAGAGATATAAATTACTGTATTTACTTCTTTTTTAACTTACTTAGAACACTTGTCTCTAGGAATGGAGCTGCAGCTAAGCAATTTCTGGACCGGGGAGTTCTAGTGAAGGAAACACCTATGGAAATTGCAGAAGCAAGTGATGTTGTGATTACGATGTTGCCTTCATCCACTCATGTGAGTGATTTTTGCATGTGAGCTAATATGAGAGATGTGCTCTTTCATGTAAATTTTAATCCATTGATGATGCTACGATCTTTTTTGTCTTTACTTATTGAAATTATCATGCTATGTGCAATTGTACCTAAGACACTTTTGAGAGTATTTTCTTGACCTTTTTGTGGTTCTTTTATGCTATTTTATGTTGAAAAATATAGGACATTTTAGTTATAAGCTTTAAAGGTAATTTTTGAACATAAGAGATCATGGAATTAAAACTTGCCCATTCCGTTACAGAACGACCGTTGTATAACGGATTTTGGATTTGTCTTTCCGTGAAATCCCGTTAAGGAATGCCACAATAACAATCACATACTTCTCGCCGTGTTTTCCGTTCCGTAACGCAAACTCACCGCGTAAGAACGTTTTTATCCCCGTTGCCTTCGTTCTTTTCAAATATTGACCAAAAATGTTTATGAATCAATTATATAGATGATGAAATATGATAGATTTGATGAAGCACGAAACTACCTTATAAATGTTTTTCTAGTGATCGGATTCCTGTGGTTAACTATATTTTTTTGGCGTTGAGCCATTGACTATATTTTTTTTTTGCCCTTTTTTGTTCCTTTTTTCGCTTTTCAACATGGTTTTCTATCTTCTTAGCCATATAGATCATGCACTTTTGATAATTCGTGGTTTGATCATATACTTTTGTTGTTTTGCTCCTTGAACTTCCCATCGCATTTTCACTAAGGTGTTTGTACAAATTCCTCACTGAAGAGAAGGAAAAGCAAGTGTACAAGTTCCAGCGTTAGAGAGGAAGAAGAAAGAGCAAAAATATTTGCTTTGGGTTTTGTTTAATTTCTAGATTTAAGATCAAATCAACCATTTCCCACTTTTGGGTCGAATTTATTTCTTGCAAATAGTGAAAATCAAAGATAGGTAAATCTGGGTTATTGGACAAGGTGGAAAACTAGGTAAAAAAGAGAGGAAAAAGAAACAAAAAAGTGTAAAATAAAAATCGCGTGCCTTCATGGGAGGGTCAACGCGAGTAACATAGCCAACCCACCGAAGTTCGGCCCACCGGTACCTTTTGCCTCAATATTTTTTAATAAGGTAGTTTTTTGTGCCTCATTTTTTTATTAGGTAATTTTTTCGCACAAAGTACATTCTAGAATGTAGTTTCTTGCAAATTTTCTGTTTTTGTCTAAATTTATTATTTTCTAGTTAGTTTAGATGTCATAAGGTAGAGTTCGGGTGTATTCTCTTCATCTTCAAAAAAAAAAGTTTTATATAAGTTCCAATAATTTCCAACACCTTATTGAAAAAGCTTCAATATGTTTTAGAAAGTTCCTATAATTTCAGATAAGGTAAGATAAGTTTTTTTTATATATAAGTTCAACAAAAATAAGGTGAAGCCTGATAGAGTTTTGCAATGAGATTTTGAGCTCTCTGTGAAGGAGAGAACATTACGACCTCCGACAAGCTAAAGCAGGCACCCTTAACAGTTTGGATACTTGCGGGAAAACAATGTCAACTGACATATCTATACAGAAAAATTTAACATGACGAAATTGTGAAATTAAAAAGAATCATTCACATTAAACAAACCATATCCCATGCATATTAAGATTAAATCTAGTAAATTATGAAGGTTTAATTATATCTTTGATGCGTAAATCGATAAATCTAAGAGCGCTCCTAGATCAGTTGCATATCTACCGTTATCCACATCTTAGGTGTTGTGACATGGAAAAAACCCACAATTACTACCGATGACAAGGTGACATGTGGCACTATTCCATGAGGCAAAGTCCATGGTTTTGCATCTCATTAACTATTCTATCTTTCTTAATCAAAAGAAACAAGTATTTTATCTCTCTTATTACAAATAAAAAAT